>JAESUZ010003823.1:600000-759541 GCA_017311185.1 Proteles cristata cristata
GGATGCTGATTAACCCAGAAGATCAATTATGATTTCTACAGATTGTTGCTTTTACAAAACCATTTTCATATTAACATTGGAAGATGGTATTAGTCCTACAACAATGATAAGTTTTTAGGTTTGCCACAAAGATATTTTAAAAATCTATTCAATTTTACAGCATTGTATAGTTTGTATTTCTCTCTAGTGTAGGTTTAAATATTCTTGCACACATGGAGGAAGATCAAAATCTATAACCATCACAGCTGCTTCACAATTATTGACAGGGATAATATTCCATGGCTTGGAGGGCACAGGAAGGCAGTTTCAACCATTCAGCAACACACCATATGGGGACCTCTGTGCCAGAGCTGTTGATGATAGGTGGGGATGGGACTTCAAGAGAAAATGAGACTCTGTACTCCAGGAGTGTATAATCTTCAGAAAGCTGGAAGCAGATCAGCATGGCACTCATCCCAGTCAGGATCATGAGAGCAGAGCAAACACAACTCACTCAACAAAAGCCCTGGCAAGTTCTGGAAAGCCTGAAAGACAGAAATGGACTGGGAGCCACTGCATCCGAAGCCCCAGCCATAAGTCTGCTATAAACCAGGAGTCACCCAGAGCCAAGTGAAAAGCAGTTGAGTGTGACTGATAAAGTCAGAAGTATGATCCAAGTGGTGAAGATATGTGTTCATATGTCATCACTGGAGGTGCCAAAAAAAAAAAGTCCCATATGTCTTACTGTGGCATTGGCTAAAGTTGTTAGAACAATGGTTTGGAAAGGGGAACACCACTTACTTTCACAGACGTGCTCCAATTAGCCCGGTCCATTAGTAGGACACGTTAGAAATAGGTTTTCATTCCTTCTACTCAGCTTTTCAATTTGACATTTGTAGGAAAAACTGTTAAAACTTGTGAGGAATAACTGAAAATGTGTGAACCTTTATCTATGAAACTAAATTTAATGATGTAAGATGAAAGAATAAACGTATCTTTCAGTAAGGAGATTTGATGTTAAAACTCTGCTCCAGAACTATAATACTTAGACTCTCTCATGACACTTTTCCATAGAATTTATGGTAGGTGAGAAGTCAGTTATTACCAACATAAGCAGCATAGCAAGATTTATTATACCTCCAATTCAATTCATTTTAAGAAATATTTATTAAGCACCACCTTGTGACAAGCCCTGAGTAAAAAGATGTAGGGACCACAAAGGTGGATCACAGGTGTCCCTGCATTCCCGCTGTTTCCACAGCAAGGGGCAAAAAGGGAGACAAGCCATAAGAGACTCTTAAACACATAGAACAAATTGAGGGTTGCTGGAGGGGAGGTGGGTGGGGCAGGGCAAACTGGGTGATGGGTATTAAGGAAGGCACTTGTTGGGATGAGCACTGGGTATTCTAATTGATAAATCACTAAGTTCTACTCCTGAAACCATTATTACACTATATGTTAACTAACCTAGATTTAAATAAAATAAAAAAATAAACAAAATTAATTTAAAAAAATTTTAAGGGGCCCAGGGCCGCGGGGTTCAGAATAAAGAGAGAACATTTCTATGTGGGAGATGGGGCATAATCAGAGATGGTTTCATTGTAGAATTAACATCTTAATCACATCTAAGAAGGCACATGGGATATTGAGGAAAAAAGCCATCTAAGTGCAAAGCATAACAAAAGAAAGCAGGCAGGCTGAGAAGTACAGAGACTATTTAGAAGTTAGCATGGAGTCCAGCTTGACTTGAACACAGGCTGGCTCTGGGTGAGGCAGAAGTGGGACGTAAAACTAGAGGGTAAACCAACAGTTTAAAATTTGGTACTTTCTTTAATTGCCAGTGGAGATCCATGGAGGATTTGTAAATAAAGAAGAAAAATGATGACAGAAGGCATACTTCAAAAAGACCAGTATGGCAGTCTCCATAGCCGGGGTCACAGCCAGTCCCCAGGCCTCTGAAATGGTGTCTGATACTTTTTGTGTGGCACCATGACTGTGGGAACACTACTGGAGCTCGAGGGTGAAGTCCTGGGAAACACAGAACTATCCCAACCAAGATGCCAGGAGTACCTTTTTGGAAAATGCTGGTAGAGGAAGGATAGACAAGCTGGGGAGGCAATGTATATTCTAAGCAGCAGCTAATGTACTGAGCCAAGATAATGGAAGTGGGTTTACAAAAGAAGAGTAAAATGTAAGAGACTTTCAAAAGGAGGTGGTAGAATCAGCAAGTCCTATTAGATATAGGAAACATGACAGAAGGAAAACACCAAAGCTTTGAGCCACAATGAGAACCTAGACATTTACAGAAATGCAAAAATCAAAACCTAGATCAGGCTCAAACATAGGCAGAACAAATATAGGCATAACAGATGTGCCTCCCCTCACATGAAAGAATGAAACACCCCCACCCCATCTCTTTATGCTATTCCGCCTCTGGTTCTCTATATATCCCATGACACTTAACTGATGATGGGCCAAGTCCTCTCTGTTCTGTCACATTTTGTGCTCAGTGCGTAGTCCTCACACACAGCAGGTGCTCCTTCAATTTTACTGTTTTCTGCTCTACAAAGTGAACGCTAGACTTAATAGCCAACATTCCCAAAGTTCCAGTGCCCCTTTCCCACGCTGTTATATCCTCTGGACCAGTCATGGAGAATCTTCATTGTTTTTGGAATGTGATCTAGCTACAAACTCATTGCTTTGGCAGTCAACTTAAGGAAGGTATTTTAATTAGAAATTTGCAGGCTTCAAGCAAGAAAGAAGAAAAGTATAAGTGAGCAGTGAGTGAGCAAGAAGCATAATGAGGGGCAAAAACTAGTTTCTTTGGCTGCAGAGAAACTTCCAGAAACCACCTGGTAGAGGTTGGTTGACAAATATCCATGAGCAGTGGAAAAATCCCCCTCTCATGTTGCAAGACACCTGGAATATTTTACTTCCCTGAAACATGAAAATCCTCATTCAACATGCTCATGAAATGCTTTAAAAGAAGTAACAACAATAGTTGGAAATAATTCTGTATCCTCTATATTCTCTATGTATATTTAGCATATATATTCTATAAATATGCTAAAAATCAATAAATTGTATACTTTAAATGGGTGGATTTTATAGTACATGAATTATATCTCAGTGAAGTTGTTCTTTAACCACACTAAAATATTTCCCTCAACTTGGAATTCTTTTTGTTACCCAGCAGATTTTGAAAACAAGAACTGACACTGAAGGCCAGAGAGAATTTTTTAAAGTTCACATTAAATGCATGTTTAATTTCCTAATCAGTTTCTCTCTAAGGGTTAAAGTGTATCTAATGAGAAAATCTACATTGCTGTATTTGCTGCAAAATAGACACATTTATAAACTCACAAGAAAATAAGACTGGCAGGTTCTCAAAAGATTAAAACATAGTTATCACATGACCCAGAAACTCTACTTCTAGGTATTGTACTCAAGAGAAATAAAAGCATGTGTCCACACAAAAATTCATAGAAAAATGTTCATAGCAGCATTATTCATAATAGCTAAAAAGCAGAAACAACCCAAATGTCCATCAGTGGATGAAAGGATGAAATGTGGTATATCCATACAATTGAACATTATTCAGCAATAAAAGGGAATGAAGTACAGATACACGCTATAGCATAGCTAAGCCTTGAAACATGTTGAAAGAAACCAACCACTGAAAAACCCACATAATTGTAGGATTCCATTTAAATGATATTTTCAGAACAGGTAAATCTAGAGACAGAAGGTGGATTAGTGGTTGCGTAGGGCAGAGAAGATTCAGAGGAAATGCTGAATGATTGAAGGTAGACACAGTTTCTTTCTGGATGACAAAAAATGTTGAAAATGGACTGTGGTAATAGTTGTATAATTCTATAAATAAGCTGAAAATCAGTAAATCGTATAATTTAAGTGAGTGGATTTTATAGTACATGAATTATATCTCAGTAAAGTTGTTCTTTAACCACACTAAAGTGTTTCCATCAACATGAGAGGAGAGCACAAAGGGTCATCATGCTTTTTATACATATTTCAAACATGTTTTAAGTTTTATTTCCACTTTCTGAATAAAAAAAAGCATAAGTACACATGAATAGCATTTCTGTTCCTATGGTCTCTCTCGGCTAGCACATGCTCAAACACCAGAAGGCATTCACGGATAAATGAACCAATGATTGGAAGAACACCCAGCAAAACCCTGAGAAGGCACCTTGGAAGGTTCTACAGAAAAGGAGTACTCACGGGAAGCCCCCGGGGTCCTCGGGGTCCCACCTCTCCTGGAGGCCCCTGTTGGCCCTATTATGAGGAAGGCAAGGAAAGAAAAGGTTAACTCTCCCTAATTTTTGCTTATTGGTTGCAACAGGTTAACACATAAAGGAAAGGTAACTCATGGCATCTTACCGGTTTGCCTGAATTCCCCAACTGACCAGGCTTCCCTGGAGCACCCGTGTTACCCTAAAGGTAAAATGCAACATTGAAAGCAATTTAGACAGCAAGTAAGCATAATCATCAACCTGCCTAGCCCACCCCAGGCATTTCCAACGCCTAAATAGCATTAATTTCCCAATTTCAGATTGAGAATTTGGGAAGATGTAGAATCTGTTTTTTAGTGGATACATTAAAAAATTTTTTAGATTCAAGGTAATGTTCTTTTATTCCCGTAAGTATAGTAAAGTGTCAAAAGTGTCCAAAAATGAAGGTCAAATGTCAAAAAAATGAAGGTCATTAGCCAGACAAGAATATGAGAACATTTTTCTTTTTCCTCAATATTAATTATATGTGTCTTTCCTTTACCATTTCTGTCTCCAATACCCTTCTTTCGCCCTTTGACCTGACACTGACACTATTAAAATTAAAAAGAATCCTGTGAACATGAGGAATAAGAGGATGTGCTGTTGAGAAAAACCCTGCCCGCAAGCTCCAGGGAGAGCGCATGTCTGGGGATGCCACCCCCACCATCAGTCTCTCACGGTCCACTTATTAGGGAACATCTCTGCTCTTTAAAGATGCTGTGCACCCCTATAATTAGAGAGCTGTAGCCGTATAACCTGGTAGTGACAAAATTCTACATTATTCACTTTTTATCTATTTAAAATAAAGCTATATCTAATCCCTTTAATTTTTCTTTCACCTGTTGTTTTTAATTGCTGGACTATAAGCCCTGGTTGATCAGTCTATGAATGAAATGTCTTAATCCCTTTTTAGTTTAAGTGAAATCACATTAATAATATTCACTGACATAATTTCTATGGCTTAATAACAACTTCCTTCTTTTAAGTGCTAAAGAACAGTAACACTTTCTCTGTTTTCTGAGCACAAAGGATGACACTTTCAGGAAGGAAGTCTAATCAGCAACACTTTGTCAAAGTATTCTCTCTGCAGCTAGGAAAGAGAATAGAATTTGAAGCCATAACGCCTTTTTCATTTCTCCTTAGGGTCAAAAATAAAATAAAAGTCAGATTCGAAATACTAAAAATAATAAATAAAACGCACTAATGAAAAAATAAACAGAGAAAAAATATTAATTAAAAAGTTCTAATCTTTTACCTTTTCACCAGCAATACCCTTTGCACCAGGGATTCCAGGCACACCCTGAAAGAGCGCACACACAATACGGGTTGAGTCACTTCATCTGAGAAGATGCAAGATACCATGCACACTGCATGCCAAGGGGCTGAGGTCATCTTGACAGCAGCAAAGCTTTAGTGTGAGGGAGAGTCTCCCTAGTTCCCAAATTCTGAACAGTTCAGAAGGAATTACTTCACTGTCTCTGGCTTGTTAAGTCTGAATACCCTTAGGCAAATCCTACCTCTAAACTAAAGTTATTTTTCAAGCATGAGTTTCCAAATTATAATCCAGTACTATTTCCAGGTCAGTGGGAGCTTCCACTACCAGCAGAATTTCAGGTACAGAATACTGAATCACTAATGCTTAAGTAGAAAAAAAAAATGGCAGTAGAAGGCTGGCTCTAACTAAAAGCTGGTACTATTGGGAGTCCTAATGTTCTCTCACTGATTATTTTGAAATGTCAGATATCATAAATTGTGGCCAGTCCTCAAATCACCAAGTATCTCTTTATTACCTTGAAACTTGTGTCTCCAAGAACACATGAGTATAATCCACATTAACCTCCAGCCACATTAATGCAGGGAAACACTAATTTGAATAATTCAAAGAACCACACATCAAAAACAAATGGTATCTTATACCTCGCATTGTTGATGAGCATACCCTCAACCCTCTTATGGCTCAGCTCTGCTGACAAGAACTTCAGAGCTGGTTAAAAGTGGGAAGAAGTATATGACCCTGACCCATATCTCAGAGTTAGTAAAAAGGTAAGAAAGATTGAGTGAACTAAAGACAGAAGATAAAATTAAAGGTTAGTAAAGTTATTAGAGAAATAGCTAGTTATTTAGAGAAACAGAAAATGTAAAACTGTAAAAATACAAAATTAAAGCACCATATATCTTCCCCAGAACTTATCAAATTATTTCTCCCTGAAATTCATATTTTCAAAATATGTATCCACACCAATACACATTTAAAGACTCAAATACTTACAGGTAACCCTTGCAATCCTGCATCACCAGGAGGCCCAGGTTTCCCTGGTTCACCCTGAAAAAAAAGTTTTTATTGCATCATTGAACATGTATGAACTGCTTTCTTTCAAGAAAAAAAAGGACACAGACCTTGTAAGTAGAAGGATTATCCCTACAGCTGACCTTACATGCATTTTTATAATATGATCCAGTTCAGGGAGAGGGGAGGAGGATGTAAATTTAATCAAAATAGACAGTTTCTTTCAGTGACTTTCATTAACAGGGCAATTTTACTGAGTTCCTAAAACCAAGTAAAGAAACATACTATTCTAACAGTATTTTGAGTTGACACTTGATTTAAAAATTAAAAGGAGGAGTAAAGCCAAAACCAGCTAAGTACGACTCGCAGGAATATAGTAGTGGAAATGCTGTGCTCGCTTGGCCAGGGCCACACAGCTACCTTTGTTCCGGGCATTCCAGGTATCCCATCACGGCCATCCACACCTGGCAGGCCCTGAAGACACACAGAGAAACAACTGTGTCTCACAAATAGTCACAGTCTTCTTCCCTTCATTATTTTCTAAAGTTTTATTGTAAGTTGATAATCACTTTGAAATATGTGTTTGATGACTATGGCTCAGGACATACCGTGTCTCCTTTGGACCCAGGAACGCCAGGAATTCCTCTTGAACCTTGAGGTCCCTGCAGGCCAAAAAGGAAAGGATAGACAAGACAGGCTCATTTATCACCACACTTAGAACATTTCAAGGAGATAAGCATAATCAGAAACGGACACCAAAAAGCACCATGTTTATAATGATTAACACTAGCTTGAACTTACCCTATCTCCCTTGGGACCTATTTCTCCTGGAGGTCCTCGCTGTCCTTGATCACCCTGTATGAAAATAAAACGTTGTTAATATGAGCAAAAGTCACTTATTAATAGGCTTTTGAAATTATAAAACCCCATCAATATTACCTTACTACTGCTCTTTCAACCCAGTGCTTTGCTCTGTCATGGATGCCTAGTCCAAAAAATCTTTTTATTTTTTAAAAATTTTTTAAATGTTGATTTATTTTTGAGAGAGACAGTGTGAGCCAGGGAGGAGCAGAGAAAGAGAGAGAGAGTGAGAGAGTGAGAGAGAGAGAGAGAGAGAGAGAGAGAGAGAGAATCTAAAACAGACTCCAGGCTCTGAGCTGTCAACACAGAACCCGATGGAGGGCTCGAACTCATATACCACGAGATCATGACCTGAGCCAAAGTTGGACGCTTAACCAACTGAGCCACCCAGGCCCCCTCAAGAAATCTTTTTATAAAAATTTCATTGTCTTAAAAATTTATATTGCCATAGGGATAATTGAGACTTACATGTGTTTTGATTTCATTTTAAATGCATAAAGCTTCTGTCCTCTTTGGATGTATAGATACAATAAAATTAAGATCCATGCTGCAGATAACCTTGACATCAGTAATTATGTCTACATATCAGCTAAATTCATTGACTATCTTGGTGGGTTGAGGTCTGGAACAGTTGCCAATCCTTTCTCCATATTATTTCATTCTCCAGGCAATAACAGTGGTTCCTGTCAGAATTATCTGGCTAATGTTGACTTATGGTACAGGCAGTAATAGATGAGAGGATGTGTCTTCCTACAATACAGCTTTTGTTGAATTGCACAACTACTTTACAACTTTAAATGGCTTCTTATTGCTACTATATCCATTCAAATTGCTCAGATTGGCATTAAAAGCACTCCATAAAGTGATTCTACCTTATCTATTCAGTTTCTTCTTCTCAATAGAAACTTCCAAATGCCTGACAGTAACAGCCCCTATGACAACACATACCCCCATCACCACCAACAGTGTTCCTTCTCACCTTACTCTGCTGCCCTTCCCCACCCCAGGATGGCTTTCCAGGTCAACCTGCCTCTAAGATCTTCTTGTGTGGATTACCTCTACCACATACTCTAGTGCTTGATCTTGTAATGTACAACATAGTTACATTCTGTCTATCCCACTGGGCTATAGGAGCTTGATAGTTGGAGATTCTATTTTATTTATACCTTTTTTACTTTTTCTGTGATAAAAGTGGGTATTAATAGATAGCTTTTTATTTGTTTCTAGAAAAGGTGTGAGGCAGCCTATAATAATGACACATGTGCATGCAGCAGTCAAAATATAGAATAATGAGGTCAAAAATCATAGAAAAGGAAAAAGACAGAATTACCCAAGCACCTAAAATATAACGGGGTGCCTGGGTGGCTTCGCCGGCTAAACTCCCAACTTTGGCTCAGGTCATGATCTCACGGTTCGTGGGTTCAAGCTCCACATCAGGCTCTGTGCTGACAGTTGGCTCAGAGCCTGGAGCCTGCTTCAGATTCTGTGTCTCCCTCTCTCTCTGACCCTCCCCTGCTCACTCTGTTTCTTTCTCTGTCAGAAATAAATAAAGCATAAAAAAATGGGATGAGCACTGAGTGTTATATGGAAACCAACTTGACAGTAAACTACTTAAATAAATAAATAAATAAATAAATAAATAAATAAATAAATAAACAAACAGTAACAGACAGTTACTGTGACTCTAAGCATCCTGGCAACCAGAAGAAAAGGAAAACACAGCAAATGCAAAAATTTAACAATCTAACTTCACCTATGAGAAAAACAAAAACCTATATCAAGTCAAAAGAATATTCTCTTTATCCACAAAAGTGATGCTTGTCTTAATTAAAATTTGTTTAAATAAATATAAAAATTATTGCCCATTTTACTACTTTAATTATTCACATGTGAAAGACTTGCGTGCACATGCCCGCACACACATACACACACACACACACACACACACACACACACACACACAGAGCAAAAAATCTTTACTGATCATTGCTAAAGGACGTGTCATTGTGTCTTGTAAAAGGAATACTACTTACAGGTGCACCAGGAAGACCCTGAGGCCCAGGTTCTCCGTCGAAGCCCCTGGCACCCTACAAAAAATAAGACAAAGAAATGAAATTAAGATCAGCCATTTAAATGTTTATTTATTTTGAGAGAAAGAGAGAGACAGACAGAGAGTGAGAGAGGGGCACAGGGAGAGAGAGAATCTCAAGCAGGCTCCACACCATCATTGCAGGGCTCAATCCCATGAACCATGAGATCATGAGCTGAGCCAAAATCAAGAGTCAGATACTTAGTGGACTGAGCCACCCAGGCACCCCAAGATTAATCATTTATGTTAAAGGGCACATCAGTCTTTCTACAGAACTTTAATAGCCAGATAAAAAGGAGGTTTTATGTTTGCAACATATACTGTATTCATCAGTGAACTCCAGGGAGTGTTAGGTATTTTTTTTATTTTTTAATGTTTATTTATTTTTGAGAAAAAGAGACAGAGTCTGAGTGGGGGAGGAGTGGAGAGAGAGGGAGAAAAGAATCCAAACCAGGCTCTAGGCTCTGAGCTGTCAGCATAGAGCCAGATACAGGCCTTGAACCCCCCAGCTGCGAGATCATGACCTGAGCCATAGTCGGACACTTAATCAACTGCGCCACCAGGCACCTGTGATGAGTGTTTAATCAGGCACCTCAGATATAAAAACACTAGTTTGCATCTTCTCATCCCACCCAAAGTACTTATGGTCAGTCTTTGGTACCACATTGGATATTTTAAGTTAACACTGTATCCATTCTTGATTGATGACATGAACTAAAAACACTGGCACCTATTTAGAGAACTTGGCAAACGTATTGGAAGAGGTTGGGTACTCACCCTACAGGCTTCTCAGGATTCCTATGAGAATTTGTTAATGGTGAAGACCAAGGAGCCACCCAGAGAATAGTTGGCAGGGACTCTGCTGCTGCCGCAGCTGTGGGTGAGATTCTGTGACACTGGATTTCCACCAAAACCCAGAATCAGAAGTCCATGTGATTTAGAAGATTGAATTATAATAAAGATTTGTGTATGCCCTCTTCCATCCTAGATAGACGTTAGGTTCAGTTTATATGAAATAATCCATCTATTTCCTTAACAACAAACACTCTCCCAAGTGATGATGGTATAAAAACTACAGAGCTTTATTAATTTGTCTTGAAGTCAATTCTGACTTGGTTATATCATATCACCTTTTTATTATAAGAATCAAAATGTGATTTTAAAACAAAAATATGGGGAGTTAGTGCTTTCTGCATATGCTACATGATAAAATAAAAGCCTCTTCACATATTTTTCTCATCTGCTAAGTGAACGAGAAGGCAGAAGAGCCACTGGAGTCCACAGGCCATCTCCTAATGAATAGGGTTGAGATAAGGAGATGATAAAATACATGGAATACAGTCAAAAGAGTATTGGATGGGTGTCACCTCAAGAAAACTAGGTAAGAAACCAGGTAAGAAAACCAGCATCTGTAGTAAGAATTAAGAGTTAGAAAATCTTTGATAGAAGGTTCAGAAAAGGGAGAATCAAAGAAAGGACACATCTGAACCAGAGGCACTGCCGAGCCTTGAAATTCTTTGATCCCTAAAAACTAGAACAGAGCAGAAAGCATTTTACGTTCACCAGGCAAGGAGAGGTTTGGAAGAACCAAAAAAGACCTTGAATTCATCATTCATCCTGAGTTGTGAGAGCGGAGCCCGGCCTTTGCATTATAGAAATGGCTGTGATGCACTCACTCTCTCTCATATTGCTGTTCAGCACGAGCTGAGACCCAAAATGCTGTTACTAGGCAACCACTCCAGGGGTCTGAGTTCATGAGAAGAGCTTGCTTTTTTTTTTTAATTTTTTATTGAAAGCAATTTGACAGAACTCAGAGGAAATGAGAAATTTTGAAAAATGCCAAGTAAAAAAATGCCTCAAATAAAGAACATATCAAGATCAGCAATTGGTTTCAAACTGTGGGATCACATATTTTAGATGATTTAAACCCAAAAAAGCAACTTCAAAACAAATGAGATGTATTATTTAATATCAGAAGAGGTGTACACAGAATGTTACTTAAGGTAACATGAATATAGAAATATGAAATATGTTTTTTAAAATACAATGTTTTTAGAAAAGAAATATTCTAGAAGAAACGGAAGAGTAAAACAGGCAGAATAAGAATACCCAGAAAGGAGAAGGAGGCTGGAAAAAAATGAAGAGATTAGTCACAAAATAATTCCTTCAATTTCCAAAAATGTGCATTTCTTTTAAAAATTTTAATTTTATTTCTTGACCACATACAATATGCAAGTTATTCCCACTTGGCTGCTACTAAAAGTCTCTGTGTTTCTGTGTGAAATGACACAAATTAGCTCTAGAGATTCTAAAGGGAAAGAGGAGAGGATCAGAAGTGATGGTAGGCAAGTGCTTTTCTTTTTTGAAGGCTACAAAGTAGCTTTTCTAACATATTCTGTAAGTAGTAACCATTTTCTTTAATCTAATAGAAAAGGTAGACACATCCGTACACACACACATATCCCCCACCCCCACCCCCACATACACACACAGAGGGAGAAAAACATTTTTGAGCCCATGAACATGAATGTCCAGGTTTGCAATGTTTTCGTTCATGGTATTCACTCAGCCAAGCATTCCCTAGCCTCCATCCTCCACCACTGGGAGCACGTCATCCCTGTGGGTCTGGCGTCCCTCTGATGCCACCTCCTCCGTGAGCCCTTCAGGTTCCCTGATCAAGATTAACCACTCCTTCGTCTTCACTCCCTGAAACCACTTGCCCTCAAATTTATGGGTCTCTTGTTTACAATGTAGTTAGCTATCTACTCACTCATTTTTCCCAATAAATAACAAATTTGAAGTCCTTGTTCCTCTTTGAATCTTCCAAACGTCTCGCAGTGCCTTATTATGGAAATGGCAGGACAATCTGGTCTTTGAGTCTGGGCTAAGGACAGGTTCATAAGCTCCAATGTAAACTCCATCAAGTGTAGATCCCTGTTGAGGGCAGAGCTCAGCACTCCACCCTGCAGGGGAGCCGTAGATGGCCCTGGTGCCCTTGTAGATGTTCTGCCTTCTCTTACCTCTTCCTTCCATCCCTTCCTTGTCTTTGCTTTGATTTCCAGGTATTGTGTCAGTGCTGTCAGTATTAATTATGGATAATGACAAAATGTAACAGCCCTGCTTACTCCTATTTACTCAAGATAATTTTAACATATATAACATGTATCATACATACTACTCATTTCTATCATCTATGTTTATAAAAGAAATGTGAAAACCTAACCAAACATCTACAAAGCAAATAAAATAAAAAATGATGTTGCTGGGGTGCCTGTGTAGCCCAGTCTGTTAAGTGTCTGACTTCAGCTCAGGTCATGACCTCGTGGTTTGTGGGTTTGAGCCCTGCATCAGGCTCTGTGTTGACAGCTCAGAGCCTGGAGCCTCCTTCAGATTCTGTGTCTCTCTTTCTCTGCTCTTACCCCACTGTGTGTGCTCCCTCTCTGTCTCTGTCTCTGTCTCTGTCTCTGTCTCTCTCTCTCTCTCTCTAAAGTAAACATTAAACAGTTTTTTAAATTTTGCTGAAAATTAGTTATTTTTAAATGACCAAAAATTTAAATATTTACAAAATATTAAACATTCTGATATCATATATCATCATCATCATCATCATCATCATCATCATCATCATCATCATCTTACTTTTTCTCCTTTGGCCCCAACTATGCCAGTGATGCCTCTTAATCCTTGAGCTCCCTGAAAATATAAAAAAGAACAGTAAATTGTTTTAGTTGAAGAACATACTTGTTTATCTCATCACAAAAGCTGATCCAGAAGGATGTTAACATAGCCAAAGGTAAAACTAAGAAATAGTGACATTATATAAACAAATGTTTCTAGTTTGGAAAGAAAAAACAAGAATCCTTCTGATGGTAAAAATGTTTTAGAACTCTGAAGACATACGCAAACCTGAGTTGGAGCAATTACTGATGACAAAAAAGAAACATCATTAGCATAAGAGAAATATAATCCTGTACAGGACTTACCTTTTAACTTAGGTAGAGAATACACTGCCACTTCTACTTCCTTCATGGTTTGTAACTTGGTTACACATAAGTTGGTTGTGATTTTAAACTTTGGAATAATTTTTCCACACCAATGTATGCCATCAAAGGCAATTAGGTTTCCAGGCTAGCCCACAAAAGCTTAGGACCTGTAAATGGACTAAAGTCTTTACTAGCCACTAGAAGTCGCTATTCGTTACACTATCTCTATGATAGAGACCCTCTAATTCCCACCTGGGGCAGTGAGAATCCATCTCACTCCATTCCAGGCATAGGAGTGGGTAATTCTAAAAATAAGGATATGAGTGTGATTTTCAGAATCTTTTTCAATACTGAAATGTCACCATTCTCAATTCTCTGGTCACAGCAGCAGGGCTCCAGGAGTGGATCCTGTACAGAGTGGGTGTTCTCTTGGGAGCAGCGGGAGGTGGATGCTCCTTCAGGAAAGTGGAAAAGCCACTCTGAGCAATTTGTTAACTGTCCACTCTAACTGGCTTACCGTAAGGTAGCTGTAGACCAGTCATTCTCTTGTGTTCTCACTTAGAGAAAACGGGGCAATTCCATGGCCAACCCTGCATGCAGACAAGTGACAAATTCTATGCAGGCTAGTTAGGAATGAGCAGAATATGTAAGATGATCCAGCTTAGAATAACCACTTGGGATGTAAAATGAGATGTGGCCATTTTGGATTAAAACTGTTCTTTCTGAAGGTAATTCTACAAAAAGAATTTCAAAAATATTTGAGCTAATGGCAGTGACATCAAAATGCCATGTATTGTCTCCCAAGGTGATTATTTTGAAGGACAGAGCTCATGTATAAATGTTCTAAACAGCATATTTTAAAAATTCTGTGCATTGCTTTAAAGACATACATTTAAAAAGTGAAAATTTGTGAGTTTTACAAAAACATTTTGGCAAACCCACTCCCAAACACCAGAAGGTCAGCAAGCGCTAAAGATATCTCCCATGCTTGAGCCATGTAGCACCCAACAGATATCCTTAATCCATGAAAACACTTTTAAATGCTGCTTGCAAAATCCTGTTCTGAGGATTTGGAGGAATGGCTTTAAAAATAACTCCAAGTCCCTACCAATTTACATCAGATCAAAAAAAAAAAAAAAAGCATATGTCTCTTACACTACTTATTTCTATCTTCCTCCTGTGAAATAGAGTCCATGTCCTCTATCAGTCTCAGGGAATACAAGCTTCTGGAATAAACCCCTTGTATTCCTCCAGATTTCCTTAAAGTTCTTATGTGGCTTAAAAGCTGAGGCCATTTCTTACAAATGTGCAGACTTATTTCCTTTAGCTGGAATTCCCTTAAGCTCTGGGTAAACACTAATCTGCACAGCCCCCTGAACTCTTTCATAAAAGGACAGTTCTTTGGGGAATAGCAGAGCAGGGCAAGAAAGGGTGGCCCCGTGTTCGTCCTTCCTAACTCTTTGGTTTCTGAGAATAGGACCTGAGTCTGTGCTTTACATAGTAAAGACCGTGGCGAGCTGCAATGTTCAATGAATATTAAGAAATTATTATTTCCATAATTGTTACTAGTCATCCTGACAAGAAACAAGTGTAACAATTCTACTTTCATATACAAAAGTAATGTAAATTTTGTTGTAGCAAACACTTTAAACTGAAGTACGCCAATGCCCCAAATTACTTTGCTGTGTATATAACTGCAGCAATCTGCCGAAGCACAAGGGACCAACTTTTTATTTTAAAAAACATGATTATAAGCAATTAAGAATGTTCTGATTATAATGATTACATTGCTGGCATAAGGTACATCAAAGCCAGTCGATGATCTACCTTCAGGATACCTGAAATTCTCCGTATCATGGGATAGTACCATTGAATATGAAAGACATATATCATCTTCTTGTGTTCAATATTTGCTTTCAGATAGCCTAGCCCTGAAATCTAGTAAATGAATGTATGTTGTTATAGATAAATTTTTTTTGTTAAAATGGTGGCTGAATGTACAATGGGATCCTTTCCTATTTTGGAAAAAAAAAAAAAAAAAACCAGTAATCTCCCAGTGCTGGCTTGGTGGTAAAATACAGAATATCACGTTCATATAATACTATTAGTCCAAATGCTAAACATGAAATATTCCAAAAGTCATGAAAAAAGAATATTTGCATATCCTAGTTAAATATTTTTAAACAATACGTTACTGGAGGTCCTTGAGCTCCAACTTCTCCCTGTTCCCCCTGGTCACCTTCTTCACCCTAATAAACAGAAAAGCACACCAAATGTTATTGCCGCAAATGAGCATAGATAGATAGAGGCTCAGTCTACTTCAGCACATTTTAAATTAATTTGGCATCCCCTGAGTTATGCTACTGTATTTTCTTAAATTAGTTTATATGAATAATCCATATTAATTGTGGAACATTCAGAAAATACCGACAAGTATACAAATAAAGTCACCCAAGTCCCACTTTTCAACTATAAATACCTGTAACATCTTAAATGCTTCTCTAAAAAAGGGTGGGGGTGGGAGAGGAAATGACAGAGAGAGAATATGTATACATTCATGTTCCGTGTGTGTGTGTGTATGTGTGTGTGTGTGTTGTGTGTGTGTGTGTTGTGGGGGGGCGGTATATTTTTAGGAAAATATCATGCTATGCAAAGTGTTCCATAAACTACAATATTATTCAATAGTGATTTTCATTCATTCATTCATTCATTCATTTTGAGAAAGAGAACAGTAGAGGGGCAGAGAGAGAGGGAGAGAGAAAATCCGGAGCAGGCTCCATGCTATCAACACAAAGGTTGACACGGGGCTCAAACCCAAGAACTGTGAGATCATGACCTGAGACAAAATCAAGAGTCAGACACTTAACTGACTGAGCTATCCAGGCACCCCAACTCATGATTTTCATTTTTTACATTTCTTAGTATAATTTTTCTGCCATGTACAATTTTTAAGGTATTTAAATCACTCTTTTTCATGGCTTATACCTTTGATGTCCCCCATAGAAAAGCTTTCTTCACCCCAAAAATGTATAAATGTTCATCTGGATTTTTCTTCTAATAATTTTATAGTTTAATTTCTTACATAGAAATCTTTAAGTGATTTAATATAAAATATAAGGTGAAACCTATCATTTTCTTTTTTCCTGGTAATTGGCCACATTCTCTACTATCATTTATTGAATGATATGTCCACACAGATATCTCTCCACACAGCCTGGAAAATTCTTCTTTAACACACTAAGTTGTTAAATATACTTGTTTTTAGATTTCCTATTCTGCTTTTCTGATCTATTGTGTAATGTTGCCAAAACCACATTTTAATTATTGAAATTTTACACATTTTAATCTCAGACAGACATAATTCCTTTAGCTTTATTTTTCATTTATGGTAACTCTTATTTTTCAGTTTTTCCTAAATGCTTACTCTTTCAGATGACCTTTATAATTATTCAGAAGATCTTCACAAAAATACTTCTTGCTTGGTGTTCTTAATTAAATAAAGAAATTAATATAGAGAGAATTAGAATCTTTACAATATTGAGTCTTTCTATCCTGGAACTCAGTATATCTCCCTATTTAATCAAACTTCTTTCTATTAGTAAAGTTTTGTTCTTTTCTTCATGTTAGTCTTGAATATTTAAGTTGTTATAAGGTATCTTGGCTATTTGGTAGCAATTGCCAATGGAATCTTCTTCCATTTTGTTTTCTAAATAATTATTATTTTGACTTTTTGATATTAATCTTATAACCTCTGGTATACTTTAAGATGTTAGTATATTCTGAAAAGAAATCCAACTGCTGTTTCCTACTGAAAGATTACTTTATTGACTCTGAAAAAAAGTCAGACAAAGGTTTTATTTTTTCTCCCTCCGACAAAGGTTTTATTTTTTACAATAAATATACTGCCCTACATTTCTTGTGGTAATGGATATCTTAAATTGTAAAATTAATCATGAGAAAAATTCTCCATTTTTTATATTATGTATATTAGATAAAAATCCATTTTTTTGTTTCTTTATTACATGTTTCAATTCACCCATGTTCTTGCTCTACAGACTATAACTTATAGAGATTTTCAAACACACATATACACACACACAGAAATATAAAAAATTGAATAGCAATATACAGACTATATATTATAGAGATTTTCAAACACATATACACACACAGAAATATAAAAAATTGAATAGCAATAATATAGAAACTTTGGGCATACAAAGAACTAAGTTATGCCTAAATCATTTATACTTGATTTTTGAAAGAATTAAGAGGGTATTACACAGTGGTTTTAATCTCATAGTTATATTCATATTATATTCCATAAGAACATATGATTGGTGGCAAGGAGAGGCAGTCCCAATGGGAAACCCAGTGAATTAGCTCTTGAAGTGGATAATCAACACATGCGTATAATTAAATGCTACTTATAGTTCTCTGCCTATCAAAACAACAGTGATTGATATGTACACAGTAAGTTTCCATTAGCAAGGTTTGGGATAATTTCCCACAGATTCCTGATAAGCCTTGGAGTAATATAGTTGCTTTAAAATTTTCACCAGCAGATGAATAGCACATAACTAATCAATAAGCACAACATTAAATGACAAATTTAGGAATAGCAATTTATTATCACTTTCCGGAAAGATTTTTAACTATTCATTTCTATATTTATCAACAAATTTTAAAATCTTCATTAACTACTTTGTAAATTCAAGGCAGGGTTGTGAATCCACTTTAAGTTTACAGTTGATTGCATCTAATACCCTTTCTTTTCTTTTTTTTTTAATGCTTTTATTTTTTTCTAAGAGAGAGAGAGAGAGAGAGAGGTGGGGTGAGGGAGAAAGCAGGGGAGGGTCAGAGAGTCAGGGAGTTACCCATCTAATACCCTTTCAAGGCTCATTCTTTAATGAGCTATTGTCATCCTATCTTCATATGTAAATTTTCAAAGATACCACTGAACAGTGTAAGTGACAAAACATGTGAAATAAAGTAAAGGAGTTTATAACACCTATCAATAAAATTTTGGCCAGTTATCTCATACACCAAAACAATTTTCAGGTTCCTCATTGAAAACTAAACCAAATTTGAGAGTGGATAACTGACTTGTTTAGGTATCAAAAATATTGGTTTCTTGGGAAGAAGGGAAAAATACTCTGATTGACAGCTTCATCCCCAAATCCCATGGAGTGGGGTTGTAAAAATTCCACGAACAAAAGGGATCACCAAAAGAAGGAAAAAGGTATGCATGGCATCAAGAATAACAGAAGTCTACTTTATCTGTTTTACTACTATTACCTCATAAAAACCTTTTGGTGCAATGTAATATTCTTACACACTTTTTTTTTTGGTGGTTAGATAATATTCTATTATATCGACTTGCCATACTTAATTTAGCAGCCTCCTGTGGTTAGACATTTTTTTTTCACTTCTGTGCCCCTTGCACTTAGAATAAACCCTGGCACACAGCAGGAACTTAATAAATAATTGTTGAATTTTTAAATTGTGAATTTTAAGATTTAATGGAGGAATGAACATGCAGAAAAATTTCCAAAGTACTCATTTTTTTTCTACTTTCTCCAATTTGACATTAACCCAGCTGTTACATTCCAGATAAATAAAATGCCTTAATTACTCAGTGCCTACGCAATAACAGACTTTAAAAATAAATGTCCAAACTGTAATGAGGAACATAAAATGGGCTTACTTATCCTGATTATCTGAGTTTGTTCAACAGACTGATTTTAGCTAAAGAGTTCAAGGATATTAATTCCTGATGATATTAATAAGTTGCCTCTCCAGCTCTTCCAAAGAAAAAGACTAATTTTCTGCCTCCACCCCATTAAGTTGTAGAAGGATATAGTCTACAAAGTCTAGAAAACCCACATGAATAAGAACAGTTTTACTTTGTAAAATATTACACAACTAACACAATTAACAAAACTTTTATTATGCAGAAAGTCAAATTCTCAGACAAAGGCAATTGACATTAGTGGATTAGAAAAAGCAAATAAGGGGTGCCTGGATGGCTCAGTCTGTTGAGCATCCGACTTCGGCTCAGGTCATGATCTCAGGATTTGTGGGTTGGAGCCCCGCGTCGGGCTCTGTGCTGACAGCCAGCTCAGAGCCTGGAGCCTGTTTCAGTTTCTGCATCTCCCTCCCTCTCTGACTCTCCCCTGCTCATGCTGTCTCTCTCTCTCTCTCAGAAATTAAAAAAAAATTTTTTTAAAGAAAATACACACCAAAAAAAAGCAAATAAGTCATCTTCCTTTAAATTTCTGTGTCGGTTTTTCTGCAGGGCATGCCAGCCCCAATGTAGGCTATGCTGTGGATGCCATGTTTCTATCCACATAGTAACAAAAGTCCTATCACTAACTTCCAGATTACTCAACATCTAAATTCTATGGAAATGAAGTCAGAAACAAATTATTTCAGAACTTAAGATGAGAAGCTATCAGCTATCAACTTCCTGTTTACTCGTGTCAGCAACACTCGTCATAAAATTTTACACATCATAAAATTTTGTTTAGTGGAGTGGAAAAACCAGCTGAATAATGTTCAACTATCAAAAGCATCAAGGAAAAAAGCTGAGTGTGATTGATTTCAAAAGAAAAGCAAGGGGTAGCAACACAGGAAAGAATGAAATGTATGGTGAGTTACTGTTTTTTGTAATTGAACAACATTAGAATATTATGCTTAGTCAGAATATTAATGCATCTACTGAAAACTTGCCAACCATCATTTGAAAAGGAAGGATACAATATGCTTTATTATTCCCTATAATTCCTTGTAGTAATCACTTCCTCCTAATCACAATTTACCCACTATAAACTCATTTTCCTTACCTTGTGACCTTGTCTTCCAGGTTCACCAATTTCTCCTTTAGCCCCTTTATGACCCTAAAAATGTATAATAAATAAATTAATCAATTAGTTTAAAAATAACTGTATTGGGTTTGTTATAGAAACTGGTCAGAAGGCTCATAAAGTGATTGTGCTTCCCTAAATCTGTGTCAATGTGCTACACAGAAAAAGGTTATGTCACAGTGAAAATGACTGTCTTAAATGACCTTAATACTATCATGTGTATTATATGACTGTTTTAGATGATAAATACAAATTGTAGTTAATAGAAAAAAACTATTCTAGAATAGCAAAAGCTTCATTCCCTGGTTCAGCAACATGTTGGGGTAAGAGCATTAACTCTTCTCCAGCATTAGTAACTTTTTCCCCAAAGATGACAGTCCTGACCCAGCTCAGCTGGCTATCTTCTGTTCTCTCAATGCAGCTCTGAAAACCCTTCTGCCTCCTCTGTACCCATCTCCTTCATGGAAGTGGAGGGGATCTCCCCAGATGCACAACTTCCACCTTTTCTTGTACACAATTGTAGATGCAAAGGGAAAGCTATAAAGTGAAAGCTGCAGAGCATGAGAAGAAAATCTCCTCTCTCTTCCTCTCTGGCCACCTGTTCTAAGCATATGTGTGCTTTTGGTAGTAACATGAGGCAAATGGGAAATGAACACTCCAAAATTAAGTCTATCAGCACTTTCACTCTCAGAGCCACTCTTGTTCCAAGAGTGTAGGTCTTTGTGAAAAATAAAGACACCAATCCAAAACCAAATCTTTTGCAGTTGTGGGAACCCATTAAAACTAACCCTAGAGAAGAGTATGACTAGAGAAGCAGTGCCCTGGGGCCTTTCAGATCATAGCACAACTCCATTGGTCTGGAATTTTCAAATTAACTTCAGACTCATAGACTAGAGAAAATTCCATCTAACCCCAACATTTGGTATTTTTTTATACTTATGGGAAATTTTGAAGTAATTGTGATAAAGAATGAGAGAAAACACTTTTGGGAAGTCTCTTCTTGCCTACTTTGCACTGTATTCCCTATTTTTTTAACTAAAATATTTCAAATACATTATGTGTGTAATTACCCCCAATCTTCCTCCGTAGGAAGCAAACTTCTCTACATGAATTTGGTGTTACAGAGTTTCTCAAGCCAATACATTGTGTTGGTATTTCCTCCCTGAACAACAAAAACACTGTGTATGTAATCGAACATCCATGTCTCCATAGGAGGACCTGCCAGGGGCACCACCTGGAGTTCCTAGGACTGAAGAAGGACTATACACTAAGCCGCAGAATAAGCGAACACAGACTTCCCAACTCCATCAGAATGCAGTCTTTCACCAGGAAGGCCAGTGCTCACAGGAAAGGCTCTATTTTTCTATAGATAATACCCTTGAATATAAAATACTGAAATTGTTCTCTTACCCTCATGCCTGGTAAGCCTGGATATCCTGAGCGACCTGGTGGACAGGAATTGGGACACTGCCAAAGGGAGAGAGTAAGAGGTAGGGAAAGCATAAATTAGAGCCTCCTCTTATGACAAAATCGTATTTTTTTAGGGATTCCAGCTACAGAATCCCAATATAATTACATTCATTAAGTAACTCTATTCCTTTTTTCAATATTTCATTTTTAAACTCAGAGATATTCCTAGCTCACAGTAAAGTACAGAAAATATAATGAACTTTCCCTAGGTAGTCACCATCCAGATTTAATAAATGTTAATAATTTGCCATATTTATTTCAGATTTAATTTATTAAAGAAATAAAATGTTCCCAATCTAGTGTACCACAAAATGATCCTTTCCCCCTCTACTAGAATAGATGTATCTTGAGGTCCACATACCCTTGTCAAATCGGCCAAAATTGCATTTAGTACAGTTTACCAACATCATCTGAATACCAATCTATAAATAAAACAAGTCTCAAAGGAACTGTTTGAATGTTACTAAAATTGAGGGGTGCTCTGGTGAAAGCCATAATGTAAAGAAATTATGGAAAAACAAAAACATTTCTATAATGAAAACCAGTGACAGCGTGAGGGCATACAAACTACTAGTTCTATGTATTCCTTTGCCATCCAAGTAAAGTAAAACACAGAAATACAACATATTCCAGCAAAGTAATTTTAAGGAGAGTTCATCTGAAGATTAAATGGTCTTTGACTTAAACTGTATTTCATTCAAAAGTAAACAACATCTTACCAGTGGGTCTCCATCATGAAAGCCAATTGTTCCCTAAAGTAAAGAAAATACTAAAGTTAAGAATATGGTTAAATATGTAATTCAAACCTACTAATAATAGAAAGTTCACTGAACAAAAATATATTTGTTCAATAAAATATAAGGAACAAAGGGCTGCATATAATATGCTAATATTCTAAATTTTTGACTTGTAGACATGTTCCTTTTGGAGACCCTTAAATTTCAGTATATTATTTCTTTCAGGAGACTGAAGGGAAATAAAATGAAAGACAGAAGAAAAAATATGGGGTACTCCAAATATAAATTCAAAATATGAATTATCTCCTACTTAAACTCCTATTTTTTAAATTGCTTTCTGTAAATCCATTGTAAAAACTAGTTCATTTGAAAATGTCCCTTTTATTCATCCAAGTATTGAGCATTTTAGAAATTACAAAAGTCAAAGGACTTAACATATATGAGTAAGTCATTCCCTGAGAAAACAACCTTTTAAATTATTGTATTCCTCTACTTTTCTGTCCTAAGAAGACTCATGTTCTGAATGGGTGAAAAAATTGGTAGCCGTTTTGGAATTTTAGGTCGATGACTCGATTAACAAGTACTTCCATTTTTGGTTCTTAGACTTATTTAATCCCAACTCTCAGACACAGGTAAATTCAAGCTGCAAATAACTTACACTGGGTCCTGGGGGGCCAGGGGGACCAGGTGGTCCTCTTTTCCCGGGGTCACCCTAAATTATTGAAAATTGTAACACAGAGGTTATACACATGTCAAAACGCAGTGCATAAAACTGGCGAGGCATGAGAGAATATTACTAGTAACCCCTACAGAGCTCAGTCTTGCATAGATCTGCCACTAAAATCAACGGGTGGCCCATAATCCAATTAGCTCCACAAAACTAGAAGAATAAAGGAGTTACAGTCTCACCAAAGTAATAAAACAAGGCAGAAGGAGGTTTCGGGGAAAAAGCGAAGCTAATTCTTTTCTATAGAATGATCACTTTATTCTGGAAACACTACCTATTTTTCTAGTTGATTTACAGAGGAACTGTAACAGCCAGGACTGCTAGTACCATCCAGATAATGGTTGCAAAAGACGGCTTGCTCTCAGCCTGAAACTTTGGAATGGAAGGTTAATCTTTGCAATGCCAGACTCTCCCTGGTATTGTTTACCCACAAGCTATTACTTGGCCTGTCACCATACTGTCTTGCAAATGGCACAGAAGGTCAAAGATGGCTAAATATAAATAAGCCATTCAAATGAAAATGATTTCAATTCACCTTAACCTCCAGAGTTTACTCCTTGCATATGTTTTCCTTCTGAATATTCTACCATAAGAAGTCAAAATCCATCTTACAATTAATTTAATTTTATAACCATTTCATATTTATTCATTTGTTCCATAAATAATTTTATCAAATAGTAAGACATATGGAGAAACAAGAAAAATTATATACTACATGGCTTCTAGACTCCATGCATTTACAATTATCTATCCTCCACACAGTGTCACTACTTCAACATTTTTGAAATATTGGAGGGAGCATCAAGAATTTATTACCAACAATTTCTCCTATGAAGTTCAGCTCTTTATTGCCTAGTGTTAAGTTCTGTTGGTTCAATTATAATTTAATGATCCTAACATAAATATACTTGGTAATAATTTTCAGCTATTCATTTTATGCAGAGAGTCTAATACAAAAGATACTGGACCTTAATTCTAGCTGAGAGTCAATAAATTGGAGGTGACATCTCCTGACTTGACCACTAATTCTGGAAGTTGTGAAGATAACTTTAGCTGAAAACCTTGGAAAAAGATTAAGAATACTCCACAAAAATGAGGTAGCATTATTATCCCTGGTTCTCATCAATATTGTGAACTGGAATGAAATTCATCTGCCATTTTTTTTGGATTTGCAGGGGAAAGCTAGAGTTAGGGCAATTTGCTTTCCTGAGTAACCTCTTCTATTAAATCAGTAAATGTCTGTCAAAAATGCACTGTGATACTCACAACTGGTCCAACACGACCAAGCTCTCCAGGGAGTCCTGCTGCCCCAGGAGGACCCTGTATGTATATATGCAATGGAATATTATTTGGCCATAAAAAAGAATGAGATCTTGCCATTTATAACAATAGAGTACAGATGGACCTAGTAAGTAGTATTATGGTAAGTAAAATAACTCAGACAGAGAAAAACAAATACCATATGATTTCACTTATATATAGAACCTAAAAAACAAAACAAACTCTTAAATACAGAGAACAAACTAGTGGTTGCCCAAGGGAAGGTGGACATGGGGCAGGGGGGAGGTGGTGGACTAGATCAAGGGGATTAAGAGGTACAAATTCCAGTTATAAAATAAATAAGTCACAGAGATGGAAAGTACAGCATACGGAACATAGTCAATAAGGTGGTAATAACATTATTTGGTGACAGATTACAAGCACACTTATTGTGGTGAGCACTGAGTAATGAACAGAATGGTTGAATCATTGTACAACTGAAACTAATATAACACGGACTGTTAATTATACTTCAATTTTTAAAAAGGCCAGCTTTGGTTTCCAATAATACAATAACTCATTTGACTACATTTTAATTATTTAAAATAGAACAGAAATTTCTTAAATCAGTAAAATTTTTTGTTTAGCAGGATAGAAGTACTGTCATAGTAGCCACCTAAGATCATGTATGTAGGACACTATAAATACCATTGGGTACTGTTAGCTGGAGAGTAAGCTTGAGAGCTGAGAAATTAGCCATTGTTATAGACTGTAGAAACACACTGGGAGATGATACTTACAGGGGGCCCAGGAATACCACGGCCCTAAAAGATTAAAATAAAAATTGTTATGGTATGTGATTTAAACTTAGTATAAATACAGACAGACATAATTCAGTTCAAAAACAAAGTATAAACTTTGTCACTAAATAAATATATGATGCTCATTCTAAACAAAGGAGCGGATAAAGAAAAGCAAACATAGCTCTGCTTCTAAGGAAGAAGCTTGTTTTAGCATCTCAAATATTCCTTTGATGTCTAAGCTAACCAATATTTTTCCCAAACATTCTTATAAGAAATCAAAGTAAAGAAATCATCCATTCTTGCCCTCAGGAGAATTCAGCCTCGCTCACAAAGCACATCACAACCTAACAGTTTAGAGATTTTTAAATCATGTTTTATAAGAAATGGACATTGAAAGCAAAGAGTATAGTGCTTTATAATTTATAATGTGATGTTTAGAAATTCCCAAAACATTCATCACAGAAAGATGAGACCAGGAAAAAGAAGGACCAGAAACCACCCCCTTTTGACAGGTGGACTATATTTCTAGACACCAAATCCAGTAGATAGCGAAAATAAAACGGTGCCACTCTTGAAATGATTTATAACAGGATCCTAACTTGACATCCTGAATCTGACCTTAGAGCTAGTTATTTCATCTCTCTCTCCTTTATACTTTATATCTCTTTAGCAACACTGAACTGCATATAATCAAGGATTGACACCACATCTTATCCATCCTCCTAGCCTCAATGCCTATTATAGGACCGAGTATATGCTAAACCCTAACTATTTGCTTGTTGAACTTCATAAAACTGAACAAAAGCTGCCTAGAATCACTTTTTCTCTATCTTTGTTTTCCAGGTTCAATAATCCCCCATTGGAAATCCTTATTACTCTTTTCTCTCCTACACTGGCTCGAATAACTTTTATTTACAGCTATCTCTAATACCATATTCATGTTAGCTTTTCATTCTAGACCTCCTTTTCTAAAACATCCATATATGAAGCATTTAGTAGAATCAGTGTACACATTATGATAATGATATTATTATTTTTAATTATTTAGGCATCCGAAACAAGCAAGAATTTCACATAAGCAGAATGTTTTAATAATAAGTAAGGCTTTCCCAAGGCATTAATTTTTTTAATGTTTTATTTATTTCTGAGAGAGAGAGAGAGAGACAGCGTGACCAGGGGAGGGTCAGAGAGAGAGGGAGATACAGAATCTGAAACAGGCTCCAGGCTCTGAGCTGGCTGTCAGCACAGAGCCCAACATGGGGCTCAAACCCACTGAACCGTGAGATTGAAGCCTGAGCCGAAGTCAGACGCTTAACTAACAAAGCCACCCAGGCCCCCTTCCAACGCATTTCAAGGCATTTGAAGAATTACTCCTATTTGAACATTTTAATATGGAAATCAATTTGGGAATAAGTGTCATGCTTGAAAATACCAAAGTAATCAATAAGTTATTTCATTATAGATTTAGATGTTTGATAAATTTCAAATTTCACTAATTTTTTTTAAAGGCATCTCTATAAGATGTTGAGCTCTGAGGAGAAAAATATGGGAGAAAGGCCAGCAAAGCTATTCACTTCTGAAGGTAGGTTTATAATGGAAAAGTTGAGAGACAGTGAAATATGGCCACAAAAACAGTGCAAACAAAAAACAAAGATGAGAGATACAGATTAATGATAAGAACAAAAGAGGAATAAAGAGTAAAATAGAAAGGAAAGCATCCTAAGAACCAAACCCTCTAATAGATAAAGAAATAACACAAATTGTAAGATTGGGCAATGCAGTCAAAGACTAGCCAGAGAATCAGGCTGGTAATTATATCTGATGGCTGATACTTCATTAGAAATAAACCCAGTTGTGAAAAAAGCAGTGTGATATTACAGTATAAATACTGAATATTTAGATTTGCTGTTATTATGCAAGAAACGTTTCCTAGCAAGGGGAGTAAAGGGGGGAGTTGTCTATTAGGAAAAACCACCTGCAAGCAGACATATGTATTTATAGTGTGCATTCAAATTTCTCTAAAATTTTTCTACTCATAGAATGCTTACCATAGCAGAAAAATCATGAACTCCTTTGTGACGCATATTATGTCAAAAATTGCATTTAAAACTTTCAAAACGACAGAGAAAGATAGGAGATTTTCAATTCAGTCACTTTATAATTACTTACAGGGAATCCACGAGATCCCGGAACACCAGGTTCTCCCTAAAAATAAAAATAACTTTATTGTACTTAGCTTCTTGTAGCATTAATATGTAAATAAGTAAAATGCATGAATTTTGAAATCATTAAAATACTCCATCTTGGTGTTTTTTATTTAATTTAATGCAACTAAAACATGACTTTAATTGAACAAATGTATTTCCACTGTTTCATAACTAATCTTTCAGTTGATTGGCAAACACTATAATAAAATTATGCTTCAGCATCTAATACCAGTAATTAATACCAGGTGGCTAACTCACTTTTTGTCCTCTTGGTCCAACAGAGCCAGGGGATCCATCAGGTCCTGTTAACCCCTAACAAAGCAAGATGATGTTAGAACTATCATAGCATCCTTAGGCAAATCCCTAAGTGCATAATTGCATTTTGTTTATTCATTATGTACAGAATGGTAACTTTTGTATAATGCAAATATTTACAAAGAAATACTTCCTATATTCTTACTCAAAGGTAATGTTTAACATAAATTCTGCCTGTTACTTTCTGTTGATAAATTTTATCATGCTCCTAGCTTCCTTCTAATTGCACTATTTATCACTGGGTCCAAAAATTTAGTACTTTTTTTTGTCTCCCCTTTGGAAATAGGCAATATAACAATTATAGTGTTCTAATAGCTAAGTCTAATGGGACAACAGATCTTGGCTCTGTCAGTTACCCATATTTATGGACCTCCTTCACCTCATTTATAAAATAAAAATATTATATGTCTCTACAAGTCTCTAACAGTATCTTGAGAGTTAACAAAATATTTCTTCAAAAGGCATTAAAAATAATCTCATTTTTGCCTTATAGCCATCTAAAGAAGCCCTCTAGCCATCTTCCAGTGATGACCATTGCTTTTTGAAGAACATTAACTTTTAAAATAAAATGTTTGACTGTGTGTTATATGGAAACCAACTTGACAATAAACTATTTAAGAAAAATAAGTAAGTAAATAAATAAATAAATAAATAAATAAATAAATAAAATAAACTGTGTGAGAGTACGCATGTTTCTACATTATCTTCCTTAGTACAAATAGGTATAATTAAGTATATATATTTTCATGTGTGTCACTCAGTACATAGAATTTAAGCCAGTTATAGTAAAACACATTTTATATCTGTCATATTTAATCCTAAAGCAACTATTAAAGCATATCCTCCAAATATTCTCATTTTCCCTACCAATACTTTCTTTTACCATCACCCTAAATATAAAATACATTATAAAACATAATAATACTACATGTACACTTGAATTTCCATATTTAGTGAAATTGTATCTTTTAAATTTTTTCCTTACTCTTTGACACTTTTAGATGTAATTTATAATGTAATCTTGAAATATACCTTGCCAAAGATAAATATGTGTATGTATATGTGTGTGTATATAGATAGATAGATATAGATATACGTATATACACATACGTGGATGCATACATAAACATCTTTCAAAACTATTACCAAGATTTTGAAAAAGGTTCAAATGGTATTAATTGAGGGAGAGTTTCCTTGTAAATATGAAAGCCCAACTTAAAACTGGATCAACAAAATCCATATTTAATCTCTCATAGTTTACATAAATATTACTAAAATATTTTCATTTCATAAACATCATTAAAATGCTTGAAAACTAGTTCACTGGCCACCATTTTTACACTTCTCTACATCAATCCATTTCTTCATAACTCCAAAGAGTTAAAAAATGAGTCGAAAATGCTAATTACAGGAAGTTTACCAAAGAACATTATTAAACACACATAAAACAATTTTTCACAGACTTTGTCTTTCAATCACCTTGGTCTAAATACAACACTGTAATTTGGGAACAAGTGCCAGCATCTTAGTTGCTGAGCACCTGTAGTAATGAAATGTTGGTTATTGTACTTCAGCAAACAAACCATACATCCAGGAGCGGTCCCTGGAGGCACATATGGCACATAGATTTATATACCTCAGAGCACATCTGACTAACAGAACCTCCAACTCCCGCGTCACATGAATACCCTCCAAAATCAATCCTGGTCAATTCCCACCCATACAACCAACTAACAGTCTTCAATCTGTGACTGGAATAACTGACAAGATTGGTGGACAATAGCTATTATATATGGTAGAATTCAGCTGCATAATAATAAAGCAGAACTAAGTAAACTGTTGAACAAATGGAGGCTGCTTCCAGGTTACTTCTTATTTGAAGTATCTTCTATACGACATGATAAAATATGTCTATCCCTAAGAAGGTCTCTGAATTAAATTGAAAATACATTTTGATGTCAGATGCTATAGTGAACTCTGTTATGAAATAGCTGTGTAGAAAAGCATAAGCTCCATAAGGATAAGGACTGCATGTCCATTATAATAATTCTGGCAGATTTCCCCTGGCATCTCACACATATTTGATACATGAGTACTTAATGCTTAATTTAGGTTAGCCTGTTAGGTGGGAGGAAATTACACTTATACCTCTGCATCATCTTTATTTTGGGTTCAAATCCTAACTTTGCCTCTTATTAACTGTACAACCATGACAAGTTGCTTAACATATAGTGCCTCAGTTTTCTGATCTGCAAAATAGGCATAATATTAATATCTACCTGATATGATAATTTTGAAAATTAAATGATATATGCAAAGTGCTTATAAAAGTACCTGGCAAGGTGGGCCCTGAATAAATGTTAGCTATTCTTATTATCATCATTATTATATGCTCAGCACTGTTATAGATGTTGTGAAGAGTTCACATGAAGTATAAGACATGTTTCCTGCCCTCTGGGAGCTTAAACCTGATTCAGAAAGGGTTCTGCAGACAAATAAACACACAGAATTCTAGAATTAACCACGGACTCTGTATTTTATGGCTTTCTCACATCTCTTTAATGTTTGACTATTTCCACTTATGCTGACCTTTCAGAATAATTTCTTAATAACTCACGATTTAATCATATAACATCTGCCAAGCATAATAGCTGTATACCATCCAGAGGATGCTCTAACCTCTTTCCTATAAAAATGACATCGTTCAACTATAATTCCTATATTTAATTCTAATAATTCTTATGCCTATCTTAAATGGATGTTATAAGAATGGATAAAATACTATTTTACAAAGCTTACTGATCATGTCACAGAAAATAGTGCTTATAATAATATCTCTGTTGGGGCACCTGGGTGGCTTAGTCGGTTAAGCGTCTGACTTTTGCTTAGGTCATGATCTCGTGGTTTGTGGGTTCGAGCTCTGCGTCAGGCTCTGTGCTGATTGCCAGCTCAGAGCCTGGAGCCTGTTTCAGTCTGTGACTCCCTCTCTCTCTGACCCTCTCCTGCTCACGCTGTCTCTCTCTCTCCTAGAAATAAACAAAACATTATAAAAAAAAAAAAGAATATCTCTGTTGATTACTGATAATAAGACAGTTGGGTGCAAGGTTATAACCAAGCTCTGACTTCTCTAATTTTACATGTGTTTGTGTGTGTGTGTGTGTGTGCGCGCACACGCGTGTGTGTGTGTAATTTTATATACAAATATATAATCTCCCACATTTACATTCATATACAAATTCCAATTTGCAGTAAATCTTATTTGTCAAAGAATTGACAGAAAAATATTACCAGTGGCAGAAAGAATTGCTTTCATATGAATGTTTACGAAGATAAAGTTCTATATTGGATGATATTGAAGCTGACTGTATTCTGAACTTTCATGCTGCTGCTTGGCAGAGAACACCAGCCCTCAATAGTCATTTCTGTCCAGCATTCCAACTACTCAGTTTGTGAGACTTGAGGCATAATTCTATAAGCATAGTTGCCATGAATCTTTTACATTTTCTGTCAAAAATTCCACTTCACTTAGGATAATTTCCCTTTAAAATCACGATCCTTCTATATTCTTTTATATTCTGATTAACCATTTATTAACATTACCAAAAAGAATAGCTTTGCAATGAACCAAAGAGCAGAAGACAAAGAGGTTGGAGGTTTAAGGTGCCACCACTACACTCAGGCTCACCTGGCAAGAAAAGATCACTGAAGCTCTCCTAACTACTTAGCTCCCCTATGTCCAGGGACCGACAAACATCAAACTCTGATCTAGTTACTGATATTTCATTATTCTCAATGTGTAGTCTCAATTTAAGGTAAAAGGCCTCTTTAAAATGTCAAATAAGCCAAAGAATAGCATAACCCGGACTTATAAGTCCCCTATGGCTCCATTTCAAAATCTGGTGGAACCATACCAATATTTACTAATTGTAAAATATTAACTGTAAATTATTCTATTATCCATTGAATTATCCATATCATTTTTCTTGGCTGGTAACTCGGATACTAAAAATTCACTATCACTCTTTTTCTCTTGGTTTTCTCTGATCATTCATCTATTTAAGATCTTCATTTGTATCTGCATGAGAAAAACTATCTGGAAAGAAAGTGAGGTTAAAAATGAAGAAATCTAGTTTCTTTCACTATCTTAACCACTATACAAATCTTGCTCCCTGAGGACCCAGTTGTCTTCAAAATTATTCAGTTTTCTTAACTGTGAAGAATAATATTAGCCAAAATTGCCTTGCAGGTTACTGTAAGGTTAAAGGGAATAATGTTTGTGACTGTGCTTGAGGAAAAAGTTCTACACAGATACATATTAGTATAGTTAACTTTTGTTCTAGGAAATGCCTAAAATACTGGCACGTGCACACGGATGTCTTTACTACGGGACTGCAGCTATAGATGAAGACAAAAACTCCTTGTAATTGTCAGCTACATTGTACTTATAGAGATTTTGAAGCACTTTGATTTCTTTACCCAAAATTTCTGTGGAAGACAAGGAATTACTTTACAAAGTAATTGTCTTTATGACCTCATGGTAAAAGGTGAGGAAGAATTTGTAGCAGGCTGAGCATGCTACAAAAGCACAATTAAACTGAAGCACAGAAAACTGTGGCCCTCTATCTGAAATTATTTCCTCTCAATACCAAGAAAAGACTATAGGGGATTATGCTTCAACCACCACAAAAATTAACAATAATAATAATAACGTAAGCATAAATTTTCTTCTTACACAAAAGGCAGGTCTGAGTTTCATAAGGATGCAGAAATAAATCCAACCCTTATTGGGCTACTGGTTTATTGAGTGACTTTGTATGAATCAGACTTTTTTATTATGATGTGACAGTTCCAAGTAATTCAGCGTGTCAGAAAGACTTTGAAAGCCAACAAGTTATATAGTTTCATTTGTTTTATACCAACATTAGTTTGATATTCAGCTCATACTATCCAAATATTAGTTCTTGGAGGATTCGTGCACTGCCATGGTGCCGCACACGAGAAAGTTCAACCTCGCACACGGGAAAGTTCAACCTCGGGGCTTTGAAATGTAAAACAATGTCTGTCTTAAAGTACTAAATAACATAAACAAATACCCTCAAAATGGTAAACTTTATAAAGCATATCTTAATAATCACTAAAACCTAGCTTTTTTTTTTTCTTCAAAATGTCTTACTCTCCAGTCAAAAATTCTTGGGAGTTATATATAGGTTTTCAGGTGCTTTCTTTGGTTTAGAAAAGTCTTCGGGTTTTGGAAACAACAGAAGATGGTAACTTGAAGGATAACTTGAGGAACGCACCACTGTATATTTGCTGAGACCAAATAACCTTATTTTACCTCAGTTTGTATCCCAGTTTTAAAGTCAGGGGCTGGCCTGTAGTAGGACCTCAATAAGTATTAAGCGCATTGAGACAGGGGAAGCCAAGAGTCCTGAAATCATGACAGTCTGGGAAAATATTTACTGTTAGGTGTATCCTGCAACTCGGTATGAGCGTTCCTCAGTTGAGGGGGGGGGGGGTGAGGTGTGGAGGTGGATAAACTGGAGAAGGGTTCCCAGTTTTCAAGCAACCCTACCCAATTTGTTTCTGTCAGTGATGCCAGTCAAGAAAACACAGAAAGAGGGAAAACTAATTTTGAATTTTCTGTTCTGTATGTGCTGGCCATTTCCCTGCCCCTGCCCCTCTCCCCACATTTCCACTCACTCCAGGACTTCCCCTCAAAGATACCTTTCTTTTTTCTCTTCCTTAGGACTTAGGAGGACTCTGCGTCTTCCCTGCCTGCAGGTTCTTTTCTAAATTAATCTGGGAAGCGCCCAAGAAAGGGCAGGAGCAAAGCCTTCGGGCGGAAAGCCCCCGCCAAGCCGGGCGAGACTCCTCCCACCCCAGCACCCCCTGTGCCGGAAGTCGGGCTGAGCCGGCGGGCGGGGGAGCCGGGAGCGCGCAGTTCGGGGCCGCACCTCGGGCGTTTCCTGAGAGCAGGTACTGCCGGCGCTGCAGGCTCTCCCCTGGGAGCCGTGAGGTAGCTTCACCCTCACGGGACCCTTTGCAGGAGCTGCGCGGAGTACAAGGCCCAGTGCGGGGCCGCAGCCCTGCTTCCGCATGGACTCCTGCAGTCTCTCCCCTCCTGCGCGTCTCCACGTCGCTCCCTCCCAGCCCCGCACCCCCCAGGGCGGCTGCGCGCGCTCCCGCGCCTACTCACGTCGGCGCCCGGAGTGCCTGGCTTGCCGGGAGCTCCTGGCTTGCCGGGTTCTCCAACAGGACCCTAAGCGGAGAGAGGGAGAGGCGGGGAGAGAGAAAGATGCAAAGTTGGGACTCTTGGGATTCACGTGGCTGCAAACCACGTCTCAAGGAAGGAAAGGAAGAGCCAATATGATTAACTTACCGGGGGTCCCGGGGGACCTTTCGGACCTCGGTCACCCTAGAGGGGTAGGAGAAAAGGGAAAGCAGTGCATGAGTGGGAGGCGCTGCGGAGCCCGCTGGGAGACTTCCGCGCGCGTTCACCGCACGGATCGTGGACAGGGACAGGGTAGAGCTAAATGGTGGGGGTTCTTGACCAACGCGGACAACTGAGCGTGTCTACCTCATCCCTCTGAAAATCTCCAAGCTTCTGAGACCCAACCCCAGCTCTCACTCTAGTCCTACCCCGCCTTTAGGTGGCGGCCCCTGTCAAACAAAACAAACAAAAACACCCATCCCGCTGGAGAAGGAGTAGGAAAAGGCAGGACTGAAGGAACAGAGGACTGTAGATAAGACTTACGTCGATGCCGTCGATGCCCGGAACTCCAGGGGGGCCCGGAGGCCCAGGGGGACCCTGCTCGCCCGGGGGACCTCTCTGACAAAAACAGCACACACGGGTTAATGGAGCACGTTGGGCAACAAGGAGAAACTGAATGAGATGTCCTGAGGCCCCCACCTCCACCCGGTAAGGACACTACCCAGTGGAGGAGGGAGTTTTGAAACCTGGTAAACATGTATCAAATTCCCAAGCGACCGCAGGTTTCTTTGGTTCCACCAGGTTCTGAATGATGCTTACTGGTGTGGTTAGAGCAGAATGTAGGCCCCAAGGTGGGCACCGGGGTCACTGGGCCTCACCCCTACAGAGCTCATTAAATGAACCCAAACAAAAGGGGGTCTTGACGAAGGAAGGGCCTGACGCCTTTTTTTTTTTTTTTTTTTTTTTTGTAATTTAAGGGATGCAGTAATGAGGGGCGCCCGGGTGGCTTAGTCGGTTAAGCGTCCGATTTTCGCTCAGGTCATGATCTCGCGGTTCGTGGGTTCGAGCCCCGCGTCGGGCACTGTGCTGACTGCCAGCTCAGAGCCTGGAGCCTGTTTCGAAGTCTGTGACTCCCTCTCTCTCTGACCCTCCCCTGCTCACGCTGTCTCTCTCTCTCTCTCTCTCCTAGAAATAAATAAAACATTTAAAAAAAGGGATGCAGTAATGAAAATGGTGGTCATTCAATACCTCGATTTGATTAGTAATTGAGAGTCAGTGTTTGGGCCAAAATGGAACTGCCCAGAATGGAAGAGCTCCACCTCAGATCGATTTTTTTTTTTTGATCTTTGTTTACAAAACAGTGTTCTGTAAATCTTTCTACTTGCAGTGCAAATCGGGGAAATACTGGAGGAAAACTGGGGAGCAATGGGGCGAAAGAGCATTGAAATCCAAGGAGGGCCTGGCCTCATTTCGGATTTACCTGCAGAGACACTCTTCTTGCGTAAGATCTTTGCACCTTGCTTTAAAACTACACCAACTTTGAGACTGACGCTGGGGTGTTACCTTTTTTACTGCTTGCAAACAGCTAAGCTTTGATAGTGCTAGAGGGAATATTGGCGTCTGAAAATACGATGAGTGTGTAGCTTAGGGAATGTGGGAATTTTTTTTTTCTCTTCTAATTTAAAAGAAAAAGAAAGTAGGGGAGAAAAAAGCTTCTTTCATCAAGGAAAACTTTGTTTTTCTAAACTCCAGTGACCAGACAGGTTACAATGGGGTCTTTGTAAGTGAAACCTCAAACCTCGGCTGGGCTCACCCGCCCCCGCCTGGTCCTCTCCCGGCAGGAGGGAGGAGATGCCGGAGCCTTCGGGAAATTGCTGAAATTTTGACTGATGCCAGCCAAGGCCGCCCGGTTCCAATCCCGGAGCGGCAGGCACCGCTAGCAGGACTCGAGGAGAGGGAGCTTTAGCGCAGCAAGCCTGAATCCCCGCCTTCTCCAGCAAGGCCTGCCCTTGACTGCATCCTAGAAGGGCGGGGTGGGCGAGTTAAGAAGCAGCCAGTCTAACAGTTAACCCCCGATCTCAAGTCATGGCCTTCAGAGCATCTGCTTGCAGTGTTGGGGCCCAGTCAGGGAGGAGACGCCTTTCCTAGACGACCGGAGGGTCATCTAAGGTCCCCGCCTCCGAGGGTACTCGCTGCAGGTGCTCAAGGCTGCAGGAAGAACGTGGCTGCAGAGCCCAGGGAAAGCTCTCGCCTTCCCCACAGCTCCCGCGACGGCTGCTTCTCCTCTTTTCCCTGCGTGCACTTGCAAATTGCAAACACTTCTCGCCCTCCGCTTACCTGGTCGGTGGTCTCAATGACCTGGAGAGGAAAAGACCGGGAGAAAGTGAGAAGTCTCTCCCCACCCCCCAAACTCTAGCACAACTTACTTGAGCCAAGCACAAGCAGAGCCCAGACAGCAGCAGTGGCAGTCCTAGGGCCCCTCGATCCAGCGCTGTCCAGGCCATGCCCGCCACCCTCTGCTAATCCCCTGCACGGACTCTGCCTCCTGCCGCCCCGCTAGGCTTCCGGACCGGTCAAACGCATCAAGTGGCACTTCTCCCCCGCAAAAAGCACCCCCAGGAGTAGTCTTTTGCTAAGGTGCCCGCCCCGGCCCCGGAGGCGTATGTTCCTCCTGTTTATGAATGGCCCTGGAGAGGGTCCTGGGGATTGGAGGAGAGCTTGCAGGCTGGAGGACGGATAGAATGACAACAGTCCCCCTTAACCCTTTCCCCGCCGCCACACGGGCAAGGCCTGAACGCGTGCCTCCCTCTGCCTTTGCCTCTACGGGTCTGCCCAAGTGCAGTCTTTCGCGGTCCTCTGGGCGGCGAACGGACCGCCAGTGTTCTTGGAAAGGTGTTTGGGGGAGGAGGAGTGAGGGTCGTAAGCCACCAAAGGTAGAACCAGGCACCCCTGAGGTGGTTTCTACTTGCCAGGCTTTGGGTGGGACCTGTGCTTCCTTGAAATTTATCTGGTCAGTACAGTAAAGCTTGAACTCTAAGAAAAGAGTGAGGAGGTGGGGAGTTTGAAGAGGTGGGGAGAGGTAGGCTGGGCGACACTGAACTTTGCAGGTGGTCAAAGGACTCACAGTTATCCTGGCTGGCAGTTCATGGCAGGTTTCTCTCCTCGGGCGTAGTGGGTCACAGTGGATCAGCATCCACTGAAGTTCAAACTGTAGAAAGACAGCAGACGGTTCAGATTCTCTTGGAGGACAGAAGCAGGTCATTTATGAAAGACAGAAGTTTATAAGTGTGGTCCAATCGTCAAATGGGTGGAGACCAATTTAAACTGGTTCACCTCAGTGGACCAGTAGTCTTGTTCCTTGAATGCAGATTTTTCTGATGGAAATGGGTTGGAAGCCCTTCCCAAATTGCTCAGATTATTGAATGTAGATGTCAGTAGCTCTGCATTACTCCAGCATAGCCTTAGGCAGGAAACAGCCCTCTAGCAGTGAGTTTCCATTTCTGTCCTTACCACATACTCAAGATGTAGACTCTCGATTTAAATGAGGCTCTGAGAGAACAAAGAACTGTCTAAGTCACAAGCCTATGTGAAGGTCTGTGGTGGAACCCAGGCCTACTGAGTGACACAGAACACATGCGCCAAGCGTTTACCAGAGAGAAAGTTAGAGACAGAGGCAGCCAAAGAGGTGAACCCCCAGGATGAAAGAAGAGGAAAGAAAATCCAGTATCAGAAGAAATGTGCATGCTACACATGAATTCTCCATGGAGTACTCACAGCTTAAAATGGAAATTGGAAGGACTGGAAATGGAGAGGTTGAGAGGGAAATCTAGAACTCAGGGGAAAAACAAGATAATAGAAGACATTTGGTGTTATCTTATTCATTGATTGAAGAGATATAAAATTTTCAGACGCTTGAAAGTCAAATGTGCCCTGATAAGTTCTTACATTTTAACAGGTGTTAAGGGAGAAAGAAGAAGGGAACAGGAGAGAAGCAGAACAATGGAAGAGTGACCAGGTCTGAAGCTGAAGGCCTCAAGTGACAGGTAAAAGAAAAAATGTACACCACCATGCATCATGGCATCATGCTGGCCCCGTCCTCTTAGGTTGAGGAAGTTCTTTGTAGTCATCTCAGATCCATATTTCTTGGTCAGTTGATTCTCCTGGCATTATGCAAATGTCTAGTTAAGTAACAGGGTCCCAAATCTAAAACATTATCTCTTTTCTTTCATCCAGTAGTGATTTACACTCCATCCCACCTGCCAAATGGACTCTAGATCTAGATCTCTAGCATTAAGTTAGATACATTTTTTTTCCATTGTTACAGAAACATCCAGAGTTGAGGGTCCTGAATGGGAAGATCAGAATTAGAGAAGATGAAGGATGAAGTCCTTCCTTTCTACTCATAGGAAGGGAAACTTAAACAAAAGGAAGTTTTCCATTTTACAAAGAGGAAAAGTAAGACATTAAGCTTTTGGATTCCTGCACCTTTTCTTAGATGATTCTAACTGTTCTCGTTGCTCTCAACCCTACCATAGCTTTTCTCCAGAAAATATGCATATCTGGAAAAAGAGGTAAGAGGGATGAAAAGAAAATGAGAGCTAAGCCAAGGTATATTTTAAGACGGAAAGTTCTCTATAAGAGGTATCAAAATTATCTGTTTTCATGGTATGAATTATTTAGCAATAGTATACTGACATCCTACAAAAGAACTGGTTTCTAAGCTACATGATTATCTTACAGTTAAGAAAATCACTTTAATCAAATACTTAATTTTTATTAGAATAGTCTCATTTGCTCGGGAGGATTTTATTTTGGTTTTGTTCTAACCTGCAGTAGAAGTGTTAATAGGAAGATAAAAGAAAGAATGGAACAACGTTTTCCTTAATGCCTACTAAAATACCTAGCTGTGCCTCAAACAGCTTTTGAAGCCATTCACACATGAGTAAAGTGAGGCAGAGAAGTTAAATCATTTGCCATAAGTCACACAGCTAGTAAAAGACAGAACTAAAATTCCAAATGTGTCTGACGCTAAAATAGGGGCCTTCTCCACGCCCCTACCCAGCCTCCCCCAAGAATACATCCCAACTCCAGAAAAAGCCATAATTTTCTAAGCCAGTAACCAAGGAATTTGGTGATTGAACATTTGTATTAAAGATGAATAGAAAAGAAGAGTGATCTACAAATTAAAACTTTGTGAGCTTATTTCCAACATCTGATAGAAAACTTCAGAACAGGACTAAGAAACTTCCATAAGAAATCAGACCTCTCCCTACTTGCTTGTTATGGAAATATATCCAGAAGCAAATTTCTTTTTTTTTTTATTTTTTTTCATGTTTATTTATTTTTGAGAGAGAGAGTGCGTGCAGGAGAGGGGCAGAGAGAGAGGGAGACACAGAATCCAAAGCAGGCTCCAGGCTCTGAGCTCTCAGCACAGAGCCCAACATGGGACTCAAACTCACAAACTGTGAGATCATGACCTAAGCTGAAGTTGGATACCCAACTGACTGAGCCACCCAGGTGCCCCTCCAGAAGCAAATTTTAAATGCTTCTTCAAAAATTGACAATTATTTCTACATGCAGTTACATATTCATGTATATAATAAAATATGAAATAGGAAAGAAGATTATAATTCTTTGTCTTCAGTGATTGATAAAAATATTACCAGAATAAGAAAAGGTGTCTCTCCCCTCCCCAAGTCTCAAAATAAGAAAGACCATTCAAATACTTTTATTCAAGTAGTCCTTTGTGAATTGGTAACTCGCACAAGGCATACATTGTATATGTGTGATATTTTGATTCTCAAAATAATTCATAACTTAATCACCTTGAGAAACTTTAATTATATGGCTAACCAGGAAACCTATATCCTTTGTTTAGATAGTTCATTACAGTTAATTATTGTAAATGCAAAGTAATTCATTAAGCTGTTTTCTCAAAAATGTAATTCTCTGGATAAATTGGTACACCTGTTTAAATATGCAAGATGCAATTGTGGCACAGGATAATAGGGGAATGAACTATAATTCATCTGTGAATACAGGCTGCGTTGTTCAGAGTGCCACATAGATCAGAGGTTTCTGAACACATCTGTGCAGCCACATAAACACCACCACACACTAATAACCATCTATACAACAACCATTTTGGGGCATGCAATATGAATTCCAATTTGCATGTTAATTATTTTGAAGGAAGATTGGCAGAGTTCCTTACTAAAAGTCACTTTCATTACACATCTAAAATGCTGATTTCCACACGTTTCTCATTTTCATACCTGGAATCACTCTTGTCTTTGAATACCCACTGACAAAGTATATGTGATGAATATTTTAATTTAATTTTTCAGTCAACATTTTTGAAGTCCTAATATAAGCCATGCACTAGGGAAATATTCTAGGGAAAACTAAAGATATTCTTCTCTCTCTAATGAGTTTACAGTTTTTAAGACTTGAGAAAAATATAAGTTGAGAAATAAGAGGGGCGTTTTTTTTTTAATCCATTGAACAGAATATAAGTGCCCTACTGTAATTCATCCTTCTCAGCATAAAATGTTTATGAGTAGTGTCCAGCAGACAACATGTTAAAACAAGGAATTTGGGGGGCACCTGGCTGGCTCATTATGTTAAGTATCCAAATATGGCTTAGGCCATCATCTCATGGTTCGTGGGTTCGAGCCCCACATCAGGCTCTGTGCCGACAGCTTGGAGCCTGGAGCCTGCCTCTGATTCTGTGTCTGCCTTTCTCTCTGCTCCTCATCAACTTGTGTCCTCCTCTCTCCTTCTGTCTCTCACTCTCTCCTTCTCTCTCTCAAAAATAAATAAACGTTAAAAAACTTAGAAACAAAACACAAAACAAAACAAAACAAAAACACAAGGAATTTTGGCCCCAACTCTCTATTCTCTTAATAGTGCTAGTGATTTCTACTTATTTTCCTAGGTTGTTGAGAAAGATTACTAAGATATATAAGGTCTTCATAAAAATAAAGCAAAAACTAATAGCAGACGACTATCTTTTCCTCGAGAGAATTCTAATGACAAACTATAGAACTTGATTCAAAATTAATGAAAATGGCACAAGGTTTGATTTTTTACATAGTGAATTGTGATTAAATTTTACAAGTATAAAATACCTAGATGGGGCGCCTGGGTGGCTTAGTCGGGTAAGCGTCCGACTTTCGCTTAGGTCATGATCTCACGGTTCGTGGGCTCGAGCCCCGCATTGGGCTCTGTGCTGACTGCCAGCTCAGAGCCTGGAGCCTGTTTCAGTCTGTGACTCCCCCTCTCTCTCTGACCCTCCCCTACTCACGCTGTCTCTCTCTCTCTCTCTCTCTCCTAGAAATAAAATAAAAATATTTAAAAATAAAAAATAAAATAAAATACCTAGAAACTAGCTCTTCAAAGATAAAGTTTTTTTAACAGGAGAAATATTTCATTGAGTTTTTGTCTACTCAGTAGCAACAAAGAATTAAAGAAATACTTGACTTCTGAGTTCTCATTTTTCTTTTCAGTTTATGACAAAATGTTGGTTCCTACCATCATAAGGGACCTCCTCCAAGTGAAGCTTCCTAGTTGCTAAGCAGGAGGTTCTGAGTTGCCTCGAAATCAGAAATTTCCCCAACTGTCTGTAGACTAGGCCATGCAGTTCCAGAGACAGTGCTAGGAATTGTCACTAAATATGAGTAGGTGACAGTCATTTGAATCACACCAACGGCAAAGGCAGAACAGTGAAAGGAAAGAGCAGTAAACATAGAGTTAGCACACCTGGCATGCAGTAATCTATTCATCTTTTAATCCAACATATCTTTATATAACACATTCATGTGCTTTGAGATAGATACTGCCTTCTCTCAGTCTCATCCCAGCCACATTGGTCTCCATGCTCTCCTCAAACAACATACAACACCAACATCTGTCCCTTTCCACTCCCTATTCTCTTTCCAGAACCCTCCTCCTTCAGAGACCCACATGCTCTCTGTTAAGATATTCTTTTCTCAATGAGGCCTTTTCCCCAGGCATCCAATTTCCTGCTTCCTTTGTGTCCATAGTATTTATCAATGCTGGGTGTGCTATACATTTACTCATTTATCCCCTTGTGTCTATCTCCCCTCCCCTAAATTAATGTAAACTCCATTGGAGCTTTAATTTCTGTCTATAACTTAAGAGATGTTTAATAAATAGTTACCAAATGTTAATTAATGAATATAAAGATGAATAAGAAATATAGTGAATTAAGACTTGATAGTATTTGTCTTCTCATTTGTTTATGGCTTAGGGGCAAACCCTTCCCCCTGTCTGGGTTTCAATTTCTTCATGTGTAAATTCAGAGGTTTGGAGTGGATACAATCAAAGTTTCCTCCAGCTTGGAAAGTCCATGATTCTATTGACACTGCATTGTAACCAAAGAAACCAAACACAGATATTAACACAAAGAGAAGGGAAAATGTCATTGAATTAATCTCTTGCCTTACAACCACCCAGTCTACATAACAATGATTTCTTCATGATCTTAGCCCACACACATTTTAATAGAAACAGACAAACTAACAGCACTGACTTTTTAAAAACTGCAACAGTATGGGCATAGCTGAGGCCAATAAAAAATTTTAGTGTTTTCAATTTTCCATTAAAAACAAGTTTGACCATCATTTAGTTTCTATTCTAGTGCTAGTTATCCATAGTCCCCTCCTCCAATTATGGCTCCTCCTATGTTAACAGATTTTTTTTCCTGTGTGCTTCTCATTTCATCGCCACCTAGTGGAAAATCCAGCTGATATTGTTAATACAGTTTGTAATGTGGCAGTTTTTATCTCCAAAACATTGTCTTCAGAGTCAGTACTCAAAAGTATTCAAATCAAACCAAACCAAAGTGTTATAAAAAGTATCTCCTATGGATCTGTATACTTAACATAACCATTTATTTTGTGTTTATTTCATACTTAACAAGTGAAAGAGTATTTGTAAAAGATGTACTTGTCGAAAATAACTTAAACTTAATAGTTTAGATGTATATAGTCATACTATGCATCTCTTAAATCACTGAAAACATAACTTTCCTACAATATTTCTTAAACACCAAAAATAATATTAACCACAACCTCATAGTTGATTTTCCCATATTATCATTTATGAACCTTTCATTGTTTCTGCACATGGAGGTTATTAGGATCTAATTGTATAGAGTAGAATAAAGGACAAATAGTTCCTCTGTCACTGGGTCTGCCAGTTCTTTCTCTTTGCTCTGATCTTTTCTCTGATTTTAACAAAAACAACATAGAGCAGCACTTTCGAAATGTATTTTGAAAAGCATCATACCTTCTAATGAATTTTCTCTTTGGTTTATTTTGAATATGCATAGATAAAAAGAAGAAGGTTTTGAATCATGTATTTGTAAAACCGCACAAACTTGTATCCTTCCTTAAGCCCAAACCCCTAGTGTACATCCCTGAAAAGGGAAAAAGGCTAACTTTGTTTTCTAATAGAGCTGTACCAAATAACTCTCCTAGGCAATCATTCTGACAGCAAACAATAAAGAACCTGTCATAAAATAACGTGTTTTTATGGTAAGCTGCCAGGAAACTGAGCTTTGCAGTGGGATAAATGGCACCATCCTAAAATATGGGCACAAAGGAGAATAGGAAATATGGGATTTATTGCTTTAAAATCAAACTAACAATGTATTACAGCAGTGCACTGGGAAAAAATATAAAATGCTCTGAGCCCACTAAATAACCATGAATGATGAGAAGGTGTTTGAGCTGTAGATCACGTGAGCAGCTATATTGCAAGCTTTATGAAAACCTCTTGAAATTGGTTTCCTTTTCCAATTTAGAAAAGGGAAAGAGGCACAAGATTGGACAGATAGGGGAAAATCACAAGCAAGTACAATATAAATGAGTCTTTTAGCATTAATGCTCCATCAAATGTTGTTTCCAATTGCATTTTTTTTATTATGCAGTTCCTAAGGCTACCTTTTGACATCTGTTAATACGTTTACAAGGGATGTTTGATTTTGATTTATTTACTAAATAAAAGCCAGTGTTGATCCTGAAAAAGGTATTCAATTAATCTAGAGTGTCAAACATTAGAGTGCATCTAATTTCATGAAGAAAAATTGAAAAATACACTGTTCCTAATTGTTTTTATGTTATTGGTACATTTCATTTTAATATAAAATTTCTCATTCATCAGTAATGAATATTTGTTGTCTCCAGATGGATACAAGGGTCCCCTATCAGTATACTTCAACCACCCAGAATATATGGGTACTATTATTCATCACTCTCTAAGTCTTCTGAGAGATCTATGGTCCCTGTTGATCTGCAGTAATGGCCAGCAACTTCATATTTCAGTCAAACTGGTGAGAAGTCAAAACATAAAACAAAACAAAACAGAACAAAACCCAAGGGCTTAAGGACAAGTTGTGGACACTTGGGCTTTGTCTAGGGAATTATATGAGTATTTGACTATTCTTAGCCTTAAAATGTAAGCAGCAGTATGGGAAGACTAATAAAATTTGAAAAGGGAAGAATTGATCAACGTGAAAATTCCCAGATGAGAGCCTAGAACACCGGACTCTTATCTTCCTCTGGATAATACTTAATTCATCCCCAGGGCTGCTCTAGACATCACTGCATACAGTAAACATGCTTGACCTCTACTCTCACGCCTCTAATCTCAGTATGGAGCTTTTTCCCTATGCCTCCATTCACTGCCATGGTCCTTATCATATCCTGAATTGTCATTGTTTACTCATCTCAACCCATCATCCTCAAGACTCTGAACTGAAGAAGACAAAGTCTGTGATTTATTTAACTTTGTATAGCCAGTCTATAGGCACATGATGAAAGATGACTAAATTAATAAACAAATACATGTCTGAGGACATGTTTTATACTGTATAATCCCCCTTCTTTAAGAAACAAAACACTTATTCTGTTCGTACTGCAAAGTAAATTCTGAAAAATCTATGCAAATCACAAATGCTTTCTAAGAGGAAAGTGAGGAAATGCTTTAGAAGGAAAGATATACGATTATACATATTTTTTTCTTTTCTCAAAAGAAAGTTAGTTGGCACAGCAGAAAATAGGTAGGTTATATTTTGTGCCTAACATGGTTTCTTACAAGTCAGGAAGCCCACTTGAGGTCACATCTTCAACTGAGAAATGGAAATAATTCTATCTGTGCTTGCTATCTTATAAAATTGTTGCAAGGATAAAATAGGTTAGTGGGAATGAAAGTATTTTGGAAACTTTAAATTGGCATATTAAGGTATAAGAGTGCTTAAAAAGTATAAATGTGCTTTTCTTACATAGAATTTTCTATTTCTTTGTCTAATATAGAGTAAAAATTGAGGAATACATTTTGGTGACAAGTTTGAGTTTGACATTGTCACTGTCAGTCCTTGGATGTAAGTAGGGTTTTTTTTTTTCGGCCTATAACTCTGACTTTTTTTTTTTTTAATGTTTTATTTATTTCCAGGAGAGAGAGAGAGAGAGACAGCGTGAGCAGGGGAGGGTCAGAGAGAGAGGGAGTCACAGACTGAAACAGGCTCCAGGCTCCGAGCTGGCAGTCAGCACAGAGCCCGACGCGGGGCCCAAACCCACGAACCGCGAGATCATGACCTAAGCGAAAGTCGGACGCTTAACCGACTAAGCCACCCAGGCGCCCCTAACTCTGACATTTTTTAGTTATTATCACTACCACCACTACTCAATCACCAAATATGAAAACTTTAATGAAGCTTTAGGTTCAAGTCCTTTTTGTCTTTCCCTGTGGGAGAGTCAGAATTCAGTATGAAGGAAAAAAATTATCTATGCCTGTTTCAATTACTTTTAACATTGGTTACAGTGTACTGACTTTGAAAAGCTCCTTGGTGGACCAGAAGCAAAATATAATACCAGCTGCCAGGTTCTTTGTTGCGTGCCTGGACATGGCAGAATAAAATAGAGGATGACTGGTCCTAACTGGTCTCCACTGTGATATGAGACTAGACCTGGCTGAAAAGCTACAATAAGCTATAACATTATTGGCTAAAGTATAATGTATTGGAGTAAGATTGAGACTTTATCACTCTGGCAATCAAAGAGTTTAATAATATACCGGCATCCAGAATTATAATGATTTGAAATGTTTTTCAAGTGATGGGTCAAATGGGTGATAGGCATTGAGGAGGGCACTGGTTGTGATGAACATTGAGTGTTATATGTAAGTGATGAATCACTAAATTCTACACCTGAAACTAATATTACACAGTTTTTTAACTAACTAGAATTTAAATCAAAACTTGAGACTACAAAAACAAATGAAATGTAATTCAAGGCCAGTGAATAATCAATTTTGCAAGCACTTGACTGATGTTCATTAGAGTAAAGAAGTACCTTAAGCTCTCCCCACCCTTACCCATGGCCCAAAAATGACATAGGTGTTGCAGAAGTTTGGTTTTGCCTGCAAAGTTATCCCAGTCTCCTACCACTGCAATAATCTTGCTTCACAAAATTTCAAGATGGCACAATAGTGGTCCCGTTGGCTTTTTAACCCAGCCACTTGAGGTGTGATAACTCATTAGTTGAAGAAATACTTTCTCAAGTGTCTACAAGTCAGAGCAATAATGTGGCAGTTACAAATTGCTTCCTGTCCATCACAGAATATAGAAATTTCACACTACCCTTCACACTAATCACAATTCTTCTCTTGAAAATAAGCTATTTGAACAATTTCATTACTGAGTGCCTGGTAACCTTTTTTTCTTTGGAGAAGTACACAGAAACAATTCAGAATCACTGCTTCACCCCTGCTACATGCCATGATATGAGTTTTGTGACTAGAATTTAACAACTCTGAGAGAGAGAGAGAGAGAGAGGAGAGAGAGGAGACAGAGGAGAGAGAGGAAGAGAGAGAGAAAGAATGTTGGCATCAACAGTTTATTGAGCTCTAAATTTTTAGTTCCCCTCTGCAGAGAACACTTATCATCTAAGATATATTTTTTAAATTCCTCTAATAATATCATAAAATATCCTTTTAAAGGATAGTTTGATAAAAGTTTAATAATTCAAAATGATAGAACTGTATTGTATTAGTTGTCATAATTATTCTGTCATTATATAATTCTTTGCCTTTATATCCATGGAACTCTACAGTAAAACCATGAATAGAGCTCTAAAATCCTTTACTTTTATAACATGTCATGCAAAACTTACTAAGTAAATATTGTACCATCTATTTGCTTTTCTTGTTGATCAGACACCATATGGCTTCCTAAACTTATCTCTCATACCCCGCAATTAGTATCTCCCAACCCACTTCCCCTCATCTCTCCCTCTCTCTCTCTCTCTCTCTCTCTCTCTCTCTCTTTTTCTCTATCTCTCTCTCACACACACACACATTTACACGTACACATTTCATCCAAACCAGACCTTTGAATGAGCCCACTCACTCTCCACTTCCCTTTCATGTGATGCTCTTTCCCTCAGCGAAATACATTCTTGCCAGTTCATATCCTTCCATTTCAAGGTTCGTTGTGTTTGAGAAGCACAAAATTCTTGGGGCTCCTTGGTGGCTCAGTCAGTTAAGTGTTTGACTCTTAGTTTCAGCTCAGGTCATGATCTCATGGTTTTGTGAATTCAAGCCCAATGCTGGTCTCCATGCTGATGGTCTCAAGCCTGCTTAGGATTCTCTGTCTCCCTTTCTCTCTGCCTCTCCCCCCACTTGTACTGTCTCTGTCTCTCAAAATAAATATATAAACCTGAAAAAAAAATTAAAAAGAAGCGCAGAATTCTTGACTGAATCCACCATTCATCTTAACCTGACTTTGAATATTCTCATTAGTTGTTTGTATATATAGTGTACCACACCAGTATTGGCTCCTCTTACTTTGCTTCTGAAGGATTCTGGGAGCTCCAGGGGGGCATGTCACATCTTCCAAGTAGACTTGAAGCTCCTCAAGACCAGGAATCTTTACTTTCTCTGATTCCCCATTCCATTTGGTACATGCTGTGCTTAAAACAGGCACTAAAGGCTTTTAGAGTAAGTGCTTGAATGAATTTTAAAAATGAATAACGGGTCACCTGGGTGGCTCAGCCAGTGAGTGTCAGACTCTTGATTTCAGCTCAGGTCAAGATCTCACAGCTCATGATATCAAGTCCCGAGTCAGACACCACATTGACAGCCCGAAGCCTACTTGGGATTCTCTCTCTACCTCTCTCTCTCTGACCCTTCCCTGCTCACACTTTCTTTCTCTCCCACTCTCAAAACTAAGTAAACTATAAAAAAAAAGTAATTGTTTTTTGCTTAAGACATCCAAATGATTAGCAAAGATACCTGAAGTATTAATTTTTAGCAACCTAGTTTTGTTTTAATCTACTATAGTGTATAATTTTATACTTACCGGAACAGAAACTTGAGGATTATCCACAAGTTTTCCCAGCACAGCAAAACCATTGACATCAATTTGGCCTCTTGGCTTTATAGGTAAGGATTCAATCCTGTTGCAATCAACAAAAAGAGTAGCACTACTCCTTTCCACACCAATCATGATCTTATGCCAGTGGGAATCAAACAAGGAAGGCAAATTTGAAAAGGTTGCAGTTTGGAGACTTCCATCTAGTCCCTTGTATGAAAATGCAACAGATTTGGTTTGGCCATTAATCTTCACGCCAACTTGCTCCTTTCCTGAGGAATCCTGAATCTGCCAAATGTTCCAGTTCTTTTCAAGTGTGCTTCCAGTCATCCGGAAAGTAGTTAAAAAGGAGTATTCTTCAGGCAGACCACTGGGATATAAATGCCTGAGTAAAATTTTAAAACAGTAAATAAAACTCTTGTTTTCTGTACCCATGCATAATACCATATTCTCTTGTTATGCTATTTTAGATTCTAGACCTACAGAAAGGCTACAGTGTGAAAAACTATGTACCATTTGTTCTTTCATAACTGTCCATAATGACCTTCAAAGAAGTTCAGCTACTCATGTACATTAATGCTCCATCCTAAAATACACATTAGAAAAAACAAACCCTTCCTCATAGCTAAGGAAGGTTCCAATGCCACATACCCCCAACAATATCACTATTTATGCTTCCTAAAGAGTTCCTGTTCAGTAATTCCATCTCAGCCAAAAAACATATTCTTAAAAGATTCCTGGCAGCTGTCTTCCACAAATTAAAGAAGAGATCGTTTGAAATCTAAACAGCTCTACTAGTTAATAGAACCATTTCATTAAAGCAGCTTTTAAATTTTTTTTAATGTAGCATGTTGTGAGGATTATTTATTTCCATAATTACTTCCATACGTCCCCTCCACAATCATATCCTAGACCCACATATGCATTTTGAGAATCAATAACTCTGCAGACTTGAAAAGTTCCTTCACACTGAGCACATTCGTCTTTTTCCAGGGAGTTCAAAGCGTAGCATTAAAGTAGCAGCTGGTTGCTTGTCACTGTATGTATGACAAGGGAAAAGTGGCCAGTTGTTAATTCTCTACTCCAGCCAAGTTGTACTACAGTCTGACAACTAAGTCTGTATTATTTCTCCTTTTATTGCTTTTTTAAATGTTTACTTATTTTTGATAGAATGCGTGAGGGAGGAGGGGCAGAGAGAGAGGGAGACACAGAACCTGAAGCAGCCTCCAGGCTCTGAGCTGTCAGCACAGCTCCCCACACAGGGCTCTAACTCATGGACCATGAGATCATGACCTGAGCTGAAATCAGATGCTTAACTGACTGAGTCACCCAGGTGCCCCTGCTCCTTATTTTATTGCTTTAAATGGCAACGTAAGACTGTCAGTGTCCCTAAGCCATCTCCAGTCTATGTGGAAACTGTGATCTGGAGCAGCAGTAACTACCTGGATCATCTTTTGTTGAAGCCAAGCTGCTAAAAATGGAAGACTGGGATTTTTAAAAATCAAAACTTATTAAATGTAAGCATCATATCTCACAAGACTGAAGGTTATATTTTTCTTTTTGTTTGTTTATTTATTTATCTTGAGAGAGATAGAGACAATGTGAGCAGGGATGCGGTAGATAGGGAGAGAGAGAGAGAGAGAGAGAGAGAGTCCCTAGTAGGTTCCACACTGTCAGCATAGAGTCTAATATGGGGCTTGAACTCACGAAACTGTGAGATCATGACCTGAGCCAAAACCAAGAGTCAGACACTTAACCAACAGAGCCACCCAGGCCATCCCTAAGGTTATATTTTTCTACCTTTCTCCTCAGTATAGAAAAATTCCTAAGTAAGGAAAGAATGCTAGGAAAACTAGATGCCGTTAATTTTATTTGGTAAATAATAAGATTTAACATTTCTGAGAAGAGTTATGGACAGGACTCAATGTCCCAAATCACCTTCCTTCAGGTCAGTCTCCTGTTAAATAGCCCTCTCTTCTGAAAGTAAAAAAGAGAAAGGCAAGAAGAAACATCTAAGTAGATGTTGATTTAATATTGCCAGTTCCATTAAAATATGTTGTTGGGGTCAAGAATTTCTAAACCAAAAATTTCTTCAGTTGCAAAAATGTTTAGAAATAGGTAAAATACTCAACTTGCTAAGATTTTCTGTCTTTAACTATAAAATTTTATCATCCCTTACAATAGCATAAACAAACTTATAACTCTTTACTACATGTATTTTTGCACACCTTCAATAAAATGGGTCAACTATATAAAATTTCATTGCTTTTAAAAAATCTAGTTTTATAAAAATAACAAAAATATGAAGCTTTTCATCTGAATATCCTTTAGCATCCAAATACTTCTTTTAATCATTATGTTCTAAAATAACTTTAATTTTTACTTATAATACTGGGTGAATCCTTTGTTAATACACATTCTTAAATGATCACTAGTGATATGTATTATATTTATTGCAAAGTTTTCAATTTATTAAACGTTTGTCAAGTATACAGGTTTTAACACATACATTTAAAAAGATCCAGTTTGGAGCTAAAGAAGAAAATGTGTGCAAGAACAATATCCCTAGAATGAACATGTCTACCATATCTATTTTGATATTTACTTTTAATATAGATTTTGTTTGATATATTTCTTTTCACTATAAATTTTTCAGAATATACATATTGCAGACTAACTTCTAGAGAAGAGGCTGAAGTCCACTGATGACAGTATAATATGTTGCCTACTATATAATTAGAAAACCCCACAGAAGTTTATACATTTCATTTAACTGACCTCAGTTAATTTGGAGTTCGGAGATAAGTTTTAGAGTTTTATTCAGTGGTGAAATTTGACAAGTATCCATTTAAATTATGAATATGTTATTTTCATATTCTTTCCACTTAATGATCTGAATTTAACCAGATGCTTAAAGGATTTATTTTTCGGGGCGCCTGGGTGGCTTAGTCGGTTAAGCGTCCGACTTTCGCTTAGGTCATGATCTCGCGGTTCGTGGGTTCGAGCCCCGCGTCGGGCTCTGTGCTGACTGCCAGCTCAGAGCCTGGAGCCTGTTTCAGTCTGTGACTCCCTCTCTGGCCCTCCCCTGCTCACGCTGTCTCTCTCTCTCTCTCTCTCCTAGAAATAATAAGAAAACATTAAAAAAAATTAAAAAAAAAAAAAAAAGAATTTATTTTTCTTTTTTGTCCAATATAGTTATTGTTGAGGTGTGAGGCTTTCACAGAAGGAAGATAAATCTTAATATTTTGTCCTCTTCTCAAGGTAAAGCATTCTTTTTCTAGATTTTTGTAAACTTATTTTACCAATGTATTTGTTTACAAAGGTACCAAACAAGGCTATAGAATTTCATCAGTCTCTAGATAAAACAAGTCTATTTTGCTTTGGTTCCACAAGTTGCAGTAATTTGTTTAAGTGATTTTTTTGCAAAGATACCATGAGGTTGACTGAGGGATCTCTCCCAACTTATGCTTTGTCTCATCTTTCCTGCTTAATGAGGAAAGAGATTATGTTGAAGATAGGCTAGAGCATGATGTCCCCATTTACCCCTGACGGGGTTATGTAATGCCAAAAACATTTTTAAAAAATGGCTTTGTGACTAAGGTTGCTAGAAGAACAATTCATTTATAGACATATTGTTAAATGAAAGATATCCATCGGCTCTCTTTCTTCATATACATGAAGATAATATATATGTGTGTGTTCATGTAAGTATACAGTATAATCAAGATTGTCGTGTTATTAATCTTTGAAACTTAGGCTAATACAGAATGTCAATATGGTAAGAAGAGAAAATTCCTTTCACTGTTAAATTAATAAAAATATATACATATATGTGTATACTTAAGACCCTTTAAAAGTCCTCACATGTCTGGTTTATATAACAGTCAATACCATTGTCTTTTTGAACACCTGAGATTCTGTTCTTGCAAATATGCTATGCACATCGATAAATAAACTTGACAGCATACACAATGTGGAAGAAGCTGGATCTATAAATGATTTATTTCATTATGTTATGATCTGCACAGAGTACCTTAAAAAGAAGAACTGTAAGGGTTTAAATAAAATATAAGAAGGCTTTAGACCTTGAAACGGTTATTTATGACTTTAACCCAAATAAGAATTGTATTTGTTAGGGTAAACAAACACAAAATGTTTGTAAGTTTGAGTTGAGAATATGATACTATTATGTTTAAAATAAAGAATAAAAAGTAGCAAAAAAATTATGTCTCATAATCTTCAAAAAAAATTGAAAAGATAAAGGTAAATTGTGACTCTATCACATCAGCTTTATATGTCATACTCTTATTCCCCTCCTATAAAAATTCTGTTAAGGTTTTCTTTTCATTCCCTCAGAACCTATATTCTTCAGCATAGAAATTTCTTTTAAAGCAAGACCATCTACTCCCTGCCTGGTCTGAGAGCAATTCCAGTTCCTTCCTTTCTTGCTGTCTGGTTTTTGAATGAGTAGGACTAGGAGGGCAGCTTGAAAAGAATCCACTAAAGAGAAAAGGTTCCCATATGCACACATTCTCTCCTGGTGCTCTCCACTAGTTAGAATAAATACTCAACTAATACCACTGTGTGCCAGCCTCTATCCAGACCCTCTCCATTTATTAACATTTGGCAAACCTATGACACTGTTGTTATTATTCCTAATTTATGCTGAAGGGACTGAAACAAAGACAGTGCAAGCAACTTGCCCCAAAATACGCTTTATTACCTACCTATTTGAGACTCAGCCTTCTGGCTCTCCCCTCCTTCTCTTTTTATTTCTTTCTACTTCCTGCCTAATTCTTTTTTCATCTTTTTTTTAAAAAGTTTTATTTATTTCTAGGAGAGAGAGAGACAGCGTGAGCAGGGGAGGGTCAGAAAGAGAGGGAGTCACAGACTCTGAAACAGGCTCCAGGCTCTGAGCTGGCAGTCAGCACAGAGCCCGACGCGGGGCTCAAACCCACCACCCGCGAGATCATGACCTAAGCGAAAGTCAGATGCTTAACCGACTAAGCCACCCAGGCGCCCCTCTTTTTTCATCTTTTAATAGACTTTTCCAGTAAAACAGTTTTAGTCTTTGTGGAGGCAAGGGGTCAAGGAGATAGAGAATATGGGACATTGCTTATATCCTGTAAAAAAATATTTAGTGACAGCTCTAGACAGAGAAGAGCAACAGCAAAGATGAGCAGGAGGTGGGAGCTTATGTGGCTTCAAGTTGGTCAGTCTCTGAACTTAGAGTTAGTTAATGACAATCCAGATTGCACTTCAAATGACAGAAGAGAGAATTAGGTCAGCATCGGTTGGGCATGGGGGATGTCTTCCATAATGTTTATTTTAATAAAGAAAGAAAAATGAATGTTTTTAAAGATGATTTAAGGCCAGAACTAGCACTTCTGTACATGAAAAGAAAATATAAGCAAAAATAAAAGAATCAGTATCTGTTATCATTTTTCCAGCATCAATATTGAGTAGTGGTTGAAGAACCATTCTGCCTGAATGTCAAGGGTTCTAGCACCTCCTGCCCCTGGAACCTCATGTAAGTACATTAAATTTTCTGGGCTCACTTTTCTCCTTTGTAAAATATGGATAGTAATGTCTTTACCACAGGGTTGTGATGAGGGCGAGATTTAATGTTAATCAGTAAGTTTGTAAAAAAAAAAAAAAAAAAAAGCTTATACAGGGGCACCTGGGTGGCTCAGTCGGTTAAACATCTGACTTCAGCTCAGGTCATGATCTCACGGCATGTGGGTTCGAGCCCCGCATCAGGCTCTGTGCTGACAGCTCAGAGCCTGGAGCCTGTTTCGGATTCTGTGTCTCCCTCTCTCTTTGACCCTCTCCTGCTCATGCTGTCTCTATCTCTGTCTCAAAAATAAATAAAAAACATTAAAAAAAAAGCTTATACAATGCACTATTGTCATTTTATAAAATATAGTTCATATTTAGAAAAAATAAAATATAGTTCATATGTTCAAAACATGAATTTCTATCTACAATCTGGCACTATATCAGAGTATTCTAATTTGAACACAATTTTCATTATTATAAACACTTAGAGCTTTTATAATATTCTTTTACTGATCTAATTAATCATTATTTACTTTCATATCTTAATTTTTATCAAAGCCTTAGTTTTCTTGTTCATCTATCGCAGGAATCTTAATTCAATTTTTTGCAGTGCACTGAAACATGCAATAATTATGATAATTACATATAAGGTATTTAGGTGATATAAAACTAAAAATCCTGCAGCTCATTCATAACGACAACATGATTCAGCACACACGTAAACTGAAGCACCACAGTTATAAATAATTTAAAGGATAAAAAACATAGTTCTAGAGAGAGAGGTAAATGAAGTAGAGGATTTTAAAATTATTATCACTGCCATTGTGTCAGTTATCATTATTCTAGTTTTGCTTTTGTTTGATTCCTGCAAGGAACTGCAGGAACTAATGCCTAGTAGTTGTGTGCTCAGTTTCAGCACCAGGATGCTTGAACAGCACCATTGTGAGTCTTCTAACCACTCCGTGGTTCCTCGTTAAATTTATGCTTAACCTCTGGCACTTTTCACAGAGGGTCCTTTCAACCAAAACCAGACAAATTATACAAAAAGCAGAGAGCAAAATAGTAAGAACATGTCTTGAATCAATGTATAATGGTCTCAGTGATTTTTTTTTTCTCCCTGGAATGAAAAGTAAATTACATACTGAAAAGATGAAGAGCATTCATATATTTAGACACTAAAGATAGATAGGTAAATAAATTTTCATCCTTAAACAAAATCGTGATCTAAGAAGTATTGAGCATGAGAAGATTCTCTAACAGCGGGCAGCTTTTCACTTTTAAAAATGCATTTTAGGCAGATAACTAGATAAAATATTTTTATATACCTTGTTGGAATCCTGAAGTCTACATTATTTCCCAATTTGTAAGCAACTTGTAATGCTGTTGATCCCACTACCCTCTGAATAGCTCTTCGAGATGCTGCTTTATCTATCTGGAACTGAGAAATCAAGTCAAACCCTACAGAAAGGGAACACAAAATAAAAAGTCTAAAATGAGATTGGTTATATTCCTTTCCACAACCTTCCCAAATAAAAGAATGTATCAGGTAGGTTTATAGAAAGCATGCATTTTCAATATGATATATGGCTTCTTACCTGGTAAATCATCTTGGCCAATCCTAACCTTTGGACAGAGTTCGTCTCCACCATTAGAGTTTGAATTAACAGGGAACCCTACAAAAGAGAAAGCATGTCATCTTACCCATCCCCTATAGATTGATAACAATAAGAACTGATTTAAAAAAAAAATAGTATACCAAACAGCTTGCTTATAGAGTATTTGGCTTTAACTCTTTGTCTCTATGATTATAATTCTTTCATCTTCAACACATCCTGGAAGGGAAGCAAGGTACAAAGTTGTTTTAATAATCTGTGCTGGGAAAATATTCGTTTGGGGGAAGTTAGGAATTTGTTCCTTTTGGAACCAGAGCAGCACAGTGTTCTGAATGGCACAGTGTCAGATGCCTGTTTGGAAAACTTCTGATGGTTTGGGCTAGAAAATATTCATTAAACACCACAAATTTTAGAATTTCTAAGAGAATCCAGAGGCAGCCTTGAGCCAGTTCAGTGGGACCTATGGAGAGTGGAGTTAAGATTCTTTGTTAAATAGGAGTTTGGGTTGGAGACTTGGGATTCACTAATCCAAAATAAAATATATAGAATGCTTTTAATTTTACAGATTCATTCCAAAGATCAAAAAAGGGTCCAAACTAGGCTATTGTTAGCACCTGAAAATGGGGAAGAGTAATGAGAAGAAGAAAAGAATCATGAAAATGATTAAACCCTTAATTCAATGAGAAATCCTAGAATTAAATTGGATTCTCCATACACAGGTAGAAGGTTGCAGGGAGAAAGTTTAAGAAGGCTTCTTGTGACTGTCTAACCCCAGCACCCTAATGAGACTCACCTAACAATGGAGACTTCCTAAACTTCAGAAAAAGCATTTTCCAGCTGCAAGTTTTGGCCCAGCCATCCCAGTACATCAAACACACTCTTTATTACCCCCTCTAACCTCAGGTCATCCACCCATCCATTCATCCATCCATCCATCCACCCATCCAACATTACCAATCACCATGTGAACCAAGTAGGCACCGTGGAAGGCACTGGAGTACACAGATTGGCTTTCCTGCTGACTATGATTGCAGCCAGGACTTCTCCTCCATACCAAGCACTGACCACCACATAAAACCAGCCATGGAGTAAACCCATGGCTAAAGCAGGATTGAAGAGTGAGGCTGTGAAGGACCGTGGATACTTCATTCAGTCCTCCCTCAGTCAGCCCTGCCTGCTCATTTTTGTGAACAAGTGATTTTTCAAAACCCAGAAACTGCGGCCCTTACTTGGGCGACGCTTGACAGCTGCAGATGCCCACGATCCCAGGAAACTGCATACAAAGAAGAAAACTGGAATTTTCCTGAAGAGGAGAAAAGAAAGTGACTCAAACAGGAGTCCCTCTAGATGGGGACTCCTTAAATATTTTGAAATATGGTAAACATAAGTGATCAAATCTCAGTATAGTTTATTTTTTCCATTTGACTTGAAATCTTCAGAAATTTAATAAATTCTCATGCTTCCAGCTCCTACACTAAAACAATCATGAGACTGTTGTTTTTTTCTATCTCAGTTTCTCCATAGCTATCCATCTCACTGTTTCTGCACCTATCTATATCTGGTTTTCCTCCCTCTTCACTTTAGTAGCTCTTTCTCCTTTTTCTGTCTCTCTTTCCTGTCTCTTATGCTTGTACTTTTCTACTTCACTCTCATCTGTCCTTCCCTGGCTCTCTCTGTCTGTATCTCTGAATCTCTCTCACTTGCCCCTCTCCCCTCTCCCACCTCCTCTCACTTCCTCTCATTCTACCTCCACAGCAGAAACACAGACCCTTGATGTCAAGGGCCCCCAACCCAGTCTCCCCACCATTCTTTCCAGTGTCAAGGTCTTACCAGAAGTTCTTCATTTTCCCAACTGTTTTTCTTTTGTGCCAACAGTCCCAGTGATGAAGGGGTTGCAGGGGGGTCAATGCTCCCCCCAAGACCCCTTCACTGTCACCCCAGGACTAATGGGTTCTGGGCCCAGCCTTGGTTTCTCCTGCCCTTGTAAGGGATTAAAGCAAAGGGAGTGAACCAGAGGCATCTGGTGACACTTTAAACCACAGCAGAGGGAAGGGGTGGGGAGAGGCAGCCCTGTCAGCCCAGGCCTAGCCAGGGGTGTGTCCCCAAAACTAACAAGGTTACACTGAAGGAGGGATTAGCAAGGGAAAGTTTGCTAAGAAGAAAAAAAAGTCAGGATGTGGAGAAACCACCAGAAGAACTCAGGCAAGCTGCTATAGAAATACAGTGGAAGCTTTTAAAACTGCTATAGGAATACAGTGAATGCTTTTAGAGGACCGAGGTAAAGAGAGAGTCATTGGAAAGCAGAGATGTGGGAACTCATGGGGGCCTTGGTTTACAGCCAATCTAGATTTGAATCCCTGTTTGTTCTGAAGTTTACTAGTTGTATGTTTGGAGGCAAGTTAATTAATGTCTGTAACTTTGTGGCCTTAGGTGAAAAATGGATTGGAAAGAGTTACCTAAAACAATTTTTTTTTTAGAATTAAACAAGGTAACAAAGCAGAGAGTCTAATGCCTAGCTAAGGGAAACAATCATTATTCCCCATCATCATTATCATTATAGCTAACAATTCACTCACTATTTGCCCCCCCCATGTTTAAAATGCTTGAAGCCTGATAACATTTAATTCCCTCAACACTAGAAACTAAAACTAAAATTATTCCTGTTCTATAGGTAAGACAACTGAGGCACAGAAAATCAAGTAACTTGTAACCTGATCAAAATTGCATGGCTAATTAGTTACTTGGTGCATGCTAGCTCTCAGTACATCATGGCTGGAAATCTTGGTAAAGTGTAACATCAAGCCCCCTAGTTTTTATTGCTTCTTAAACCCTATAATTACCAGAGGTAAGCAGAATATGCTTGGAAATAAACAACATATTATCCTATATAAACAAGCTGAGAGCATGTTTCAATATGCCTAGACCTGAAGAGAAAGGTTTTTATCAGCACCATGTCACACATACCCTTCTCTCCAGAACCTGGGTACTTGAAGAGAGAACCCCCTACCCCACCCACTTAGGATAGTCTGCTGACATCATGTCCAATCCAAAAATAGACTTTCAGGTTCAGATGATCTAATGATCTTAATAAGTTACAGTCTAGCATAAAGTAGTTTTATTTTCTTGAAGTTTCTTTAATTTTTAAATCAATTTAATTTTTAAATTGCAAAATAAATGGTGTTATTTTTTATTTTTTGTTGCTACTTTTAAAAAAAATCCTTTCCGCTTCTTCCTTCCTCAGCTTGATGGAGAGTTTTGCCATGATGAGCTGAGAACCAGGTGTAGTTCAACATCCACACCATTTGTTCTCCATTCCTTTTCTACTCATGGCCTATCCATTTCCCCCACTGTGATTGGGACATCCATTTCCTCATATTGTTTAGGGCTCGCCACAGTCCCCTGTCATTTTTCCATCTATCAAAATAGTGATTCCCAAGGGCAGCCACTTTGGCTGAGTCATAGAATTATATATGGCCCTAGCCTAGCTTTTTCTTGAAAGTTGACCAGGGCTTTTTTAAATGAAGCAGTTTATTAACCCCCCAAGACCCCTGAACTTCTAATGGTAGGACTTCAGAAGAGAAAATGTGCAGCTGGGTACCTCCCTCATATCACACAAAGTAGCTAGCCCTAGATCCACAGGGAAAGGGGCATTTCCCAAAGGGACGCTCTCCACTTAAGCTCTTTATTTGTACTACAGATCCTCTAATATTATTTACTGTGGGAAACAAAAGAGATAGATTTTCCTATGTAATTAAATATTTGAGAAATTCTTTTAAGTGCTCTAAAGATCACTCCTCTGCTTTCGTCCCCTCCTCCTCCCACTTTGAAGAACCCTCTACAGCTAGAATAAGAAGGCAAATGAAGGGGAACTTTTAATAAAAGATTTTTTAAATGAGAAGAAAATAGGTTTTCTTATAAGTGGTTTGGCTTTATTCCAGCTTGGCAGGCTTATTTAAGATGATGAAGAGCAAGCAATCGCTCTATTAAGAAAGAATATAAATCCAGAAAAAAAGATATTTCTCTCTCCCTCTCTCTCCCCCTCTACACACATGCACACACACACACACACACACACACATATATTTAAGGAAGCTTTTTTCTCCTTTTTCCAACCCGTGTTTTCTATTTTAATCGCATTTCATAATTCGACGTGAGAGCCTCACAGAGAGAAGTGCAAAGCCCACACTCTTCTGGTCTGGGTCAGGTTGCATCCTAACATCACAGACACATAATCTCTTTCATCATTAACACTGTTCCCTCACTTTACTGAAGTTCCTGAGAAACTATGTGGAGATGAAATCTGATCAATTATGTAAAGTTGTAAATGTGCTAAGACAGCTTGATATTTTTAAATGATCTATTTTGTAAATAGAAGTATTTTGTACAGAATAATTATGCTTTCATCCCTTTTTACTCTCTCCCTCCCCACCCCTTACTGCTCTATACAACAAACACACCCACTAATCTTTCCCTTTCTAGAAATTCAGAATTTTATTTACTTACAGTTTAAATCAGGGAACATCATCACAAATAATCATCTTCCTTGATCATCTATTCTCTTTCATTTGTGTACCCAACCATTCAGCAAACACTTATTGAATGACTATATGCTCTCAATATATAACCACTCTTACCAAGTGCTAGGAGTTGGGGAGACAAAAAGCCTTGCCCTGAAGAAGCTCCCACAGTCCAATTGGGAAGTCCAATATGAAAACGGCTGCAAAATAGTGAGGGAACAAGGCTGTAGTGTCACTGAGAACAAGTATGAACTCAGCCCAGGAGCACAAGGGAATTTTTCATAAAGGAAGTGAAATTTTAAAGGATGACTAGAAGCCTACCAAGAAAGCAAATGGGTACAGTACATTCTGGGCAGAAGAAATAGCAGGTACCATGACAAAAAAGAAGAACCTATTTCGGGAACCCCAAGTTTAGTTTAGGAACTCTTTCACTTGGTGAATATTTCTTGGTGACTCTTCTACCAAGAGCTCTGAACTGATCTCAGCACAGAGAAAGACCAGCAAAGAAAGACCAAGTCCCTACCCCCATGGACCTTACAGCTGGTAAGGAGATAGATACTAATACATTTACAAGAATAGACAAGATAATTTGAGTTGGAACTGTTATGAAAAATATACAAAGGTAGGCAATATATATTAGAGAAAGGTAGGAGTAGGTGTAGAGGTTAATCAAGATTGAGGGGTAAGGAAAGGCTCCTCTGAGATGGTAAATTTTGACTCAGACTGGATGAGAATCAAGAGGTAAGGCTGATAGGGTAGACTGGAGAAGGAGAGGGGAGTGGGTAGAACTCCTTGGGTTTCAAGCTTGAGCAACTGCATAGATGGTGATGTCATTTTCTGAAATAAGTAGAAGGACCATGCGGGATGTGTTGAGTAGGGGGATTTTGAAAACCTTTGAAAGAGTTTGGACTTTATTCTGGCTTTTAAGGGATCTGGATGAAGAATATGAAGCCAAGAATGACTTTTTAGGTATGTCTTCAGAAAATGGTTCTGGAATTGCTGAAGGATGGATTGAATGGATTTGACAAATATGTATACCTATACACAACTGAAACAAGTTTCAGAAGACAATGTTTATCCATAGTGGTGTACTCGATATTCTGTTTTATTCTATTTCACTTTTTAGTGATGGTGACCGAGTCAATAAATTGATTTCAGGACCAACTAATGGGTCGCAGCCCATGGTTTTAAAAACATTCCATTAGACTACAGTGGGCACTAGGTATGTCAAGAGATATCTTTCCTCTCACTTCCTGGTATGGGCGTAACATTTGGGACACCCCATAAAATGCATAGAATAGTAGGAAGCATTCCATAGTTTTAACAGAACAATATTTTTTGAAAGTATACTTTTGAACAGAAGTTACCATAAACTTACATTTTTTTTAAAGATACCATGTATTCCACACTCATTTTATAGATTAAAACAAAGAAGAATCCCTTTTAAAACTAGCTTCCTAATAATATCCAGTTGTAAGCTTTCTTCTATATATCTTGTTTTTAAAAATAAAAGACTCAGGGGGTGCCTGGGTGGCTCAGTTGGCAAAGTGTCCGACTCTTGGTTTCAGCTCAGGTCATGATCTCACAGTTTGTGAGTTTGAGCCCCATGTCAGGCTCCATACTGACAGTGCAAAGCCTGCTTGAGATTCTCTCTCTCCCTCTCTTTCTCTGCCCCTACCCCTCTCACTCTCTCTGCCTCTCTCTCAAAATAAATAAAAAAATTTTTAATAAAAATAAAAGACTCAAATACCTAGTGACACATAGCAGTTGTGCGAGGAGGCTGCAAATTAGCCACAGCTTGAGCCTTGAAATTTATCAAAGAAATCTGGCTGAGAGGCTGATTAATAATCAGAGTTGCTAAAACGAGGCCTCCCACAGTTGTGCATGGGGTTTAGTTTTATTGTAAAGAAATCTCACCACAATCAAGGCTCTATTTTAATCTGCTTATTTTGGTTCTATATTTGTAATTGTAGCCTAATCATATATAGCAAGCAAATAGAGCCTCACGATGATAGCCATTTCTCTCTGAAATTGCTCACAAGTAAATGTGTTCTTGCCATGGACCATTAATACAAGAATGTGTTATTTAACATAAACTCCACCCTTTTTGGCATATTACTTTTGCTTTCTCTAAAACATGAGCATTTCCACTTCCCTAAGGAAGAGAGAAATTGAGTCCCCTCCACCACACATGTGCCTCCAGCACAAGTTGCTACATTTGCTGCCTTGTGGATCTTCAATTTGTAGCAGCTGATTCATGTCCAAAGCCTCTTTTGCTTCTTCTAATAAACCTCACATATTGATCATTCAGCATGTTTTTCTGAATACCATAAAACCTCCTTTTCTAACAGTAGTTCCCAAAGTGATGTCAGAATCACTTGAAGGGCCCCTTAATAACATATCTCTGTGCTTCACCCCCAGAATTTCTGAATCAAGAGATTCAAGGTATGTGAGAATTTATATTTCTTTTTTTTTTTCTTAAAGTTTCTTTATTTACTTTGAGAGTGAGCACCAAGTAGGGGAGGAGCAGAGAGAGAGGGAGAGAGAATTCCAAGCAGGCTCCACACTGTCAGCACAGGACCCAATGTGGGGCTCAAACTCACAAACCCGACGATCATGACCTGAGCTGAAGTCAGACCTTAACTGACTGAGTCACCCAGCTGCCCCTGAAAATTTCTATTTCTAACAAGCTCCCGAGTTGATGCTGATACTACTGGTCCAGTGAGAAAACCCGCTCCTACAGGTAATGTTTTCAACTCCATTGAGCTACCCCTCCTTTTTATAACTGATAATGACTTGCAAACTGTAACATTTTAGTAGTTACTTGCAGAATAAATTTTTTAAAATAAATATCAGTTGTACCCATAAGACAGACCTACTAGGAACTTTCATACTTATGAAAACAAATTATACTCATTTCTTTTTAGCATATATATTAAAGAAATTTACTTGGCAAAATGTAGTACCAAAACCCAAGCCTTCCCTTCTGCACTATTATCATTTATCAACCAAAAAATATAACGTGTGTTCCTGAATCCATGTTACCCTTTATCAATGAAATATAGATTCTTCATTCTTAAAACCCTCTTTCTCTTTTACCAAAGAACCCTTATATAAACATTGTTTCCGTATTGCATCCTATGAAATTTTATATGTATTCACTAGCTTTCACATGCTGGTAAAATATTTGTTTACACTAGGTGGCAGTGTAATCCTGCAACTTGGAACCTGAGGTAAGGAGTCTAGAATTTGATATCCAGTCTTTAAGTAGATAACTCTGGTTTTATGTAAATATTCCATTCTTGGTTACTTTCTCTATGTATATATTGAAGTATTATAATTGATTCCACCTCAGGGCTGCTCTCAGAATAAATGTGCAAATACAATGCAATCTAATTGCTCAGGGAGTCTACCGAAGGAAGAAGACACTAAATGAACAATTTTTTTAAAAAATTTTAATTCTAGCATAGTTAGTATACAGTGTTATATTAGTTTCAGGTATACAATATAGTGATTCGTCAGTTCCATATATTACTCAATGCTCATCAAGATAACTATGCTCTTAATCCCCTTCACCCATTTCATCCATCCCCCTACCCACTTCTCTGTAACCATCTGTTTGTTCTCTAAGAACAACCATCTGTAACCATCTGTTTGTTAAAGAGTCTGTTTTTTTGGTTTGTCTCTTTTTTCCCCCTTGTTCATTTGTGTTGTTTCTTAAATTCTACACACAAGAAAAATCATGGTGGTTTGTTTTTTTTTTTTTTCTTTCTCTGGCTTATTTCACTTAGCATTATACTCTCTAGATCTATCCTTTTTGTTGCAAATAGCAAGATTTCATTCTTTTTATGGCAGAATAATATTCCATTGTGTGTGTGTGTGTGTGTGTGTGTGTGTGTGTGTGTGTATACACCACTTCCTCTTTATCTGTTCATCAATCAATGGGCACTTGGGCTGCTTCTATAGTTCGACTATTGTAAATAATGCTGCAGTTAACATAGAAGTCATATGTCCCTTTACATTAGTGTTTTTGTATTCTTTTGTATCTTTGTAACTACCCAGTAGTGTGAATGCTGAATTGTAGGGTTGTTCTATTTTTAATTTTTTAAGGAACCTCCATACTGTCTTCCACAGTGGCTGCACCAGTTTCTATTCCCACCAACAGCACAAGAGGACTCCTTTTTCCCCACATCCTCACCATAACTTCTTGTTTCTTGAGTTTTTTATTTTAGCCATTTGACAGATATGAAGTGATATCTCATTGTGGTTTTGATTTGCATTTCTCTGATGATGATGTTGAGCATCTTTTCATGTGTCTATTAGCCATCTACATGTCTTCTTTGGAGAAATATCTCTTCATGTCTTCTGTCCATTTTTTCATTGGATTACTTGGTTTTGGGGTGTTGAGTTTTATTAAGTTCTTTATACATCTTGGATACTAACCCTTTATCAGATATGTCATTTGTTGGAGCACCTGACTGGCTCAGTCAGTGGAGCGTGTGACTCTTGATTTCAGGGTCATGAGTTTGAGCTCTACATTGCATGTAGAGATTACTAAAAAATAAATAAACTGAAAAATAAGCTATGTCATTTGTAAATATCATTTCGCATTCATTAGGTTGTCTTTTAGTTTTTTGAGTTTTTTTTTCCTTGCTGTGCAGCAGCTTTTCATTTTGACATCATCTCAATAGTTTATTTTTCCTTTTATTTCCCTTGCCTCAGGAGACCTGACTAGAAAAATGTTGCTATAACCAATGCCAGAGAAATTACTGTCTGTGCTCTCTTCTAGGATTTTATGGTTTAAAGTCTCACATTTGGGTCCTTAATCCATTTTGAGTTTATTTTTGTATATAGTATAAGAAAATGGTCCAATTTCATTCTTTTACATATAGCTGTCCAGGTTTCCCAACATAATTTATTGAAAAGACTGTCTCTTTCCCACTGCATATTCTTTCCTCACTATTGTCTTCAATTGATCTGTTTAGTTTTGTGTTGGTACCATACTGTTTTGATTACTACAGCTTGGCAGTATATCTTGAAATCTGGGATTTTGATAACCTCAAGTTTTGTTCTTTTTCAAGATTGCTTTGGCTATTCAGAGTCTTTTGTGCTTCTGTGCAAATTTTAGAATGTTTCTTCCAGCTCTGTGAAAAAATGCTATTCATATTTTGATAGGGATTGCATTAAATCTGTAGATTGCTTTGGGTAGTATAGACGTTTCAAAATATCCATTCTTCCAATCCATAAGCATGGATTGTCTTTGTGTCATCTTCAGTTTCTTTCAACATCTTTAATCATTTTTATAGTTTTCAGTGTACAGGTCTCTCACCATATGGATTAGGTTTATTCCTAGGTATCTTATTGGTTTTGGTACAATTTAATGAAAGTGATTCCTTAATTTCTCTTTCTGCTAATTCATTATTGGTGTATAGAAAGACAACAGATTTATGTACATTGTTTTTGAATCCTGCAACTTTACTGACTTTGTGTATCAGTTCTAGAAGTTTTTGGTGGTTTTCTATATGTAGTTTCATGTTATCTGCAAATAGTGAAATTTTGACTTCTTCCTTGCTGATCTGGATGCCTTTTATTTCTTTGTGTTCTCTGATTGCTGTGGTTAGGACTTCCAGTGCCATGTGGAATAAAAATGGTGAGAGTGGACATCCTTGTCTTGTTCCTGGCCTCAGAGATTAGCCCTCAGTTGTTTCCCATTGAGTATGATGTTAGCTGTGGGTTTTTCATATATGGCCTTTATTATGTTGAAGTTTGTTCCCTCTAAACCTAATTTGTTGAGGGTTTTTTTCATGAATGGATGTTGTGGTTTGTCAAATGCTTTTTCTGCTTCTATTGAAATGATTGTATGATTCTTATCCTTTCTTTTATTGATGTGATATATCATGCTAATTGATTTGCAAATATTGAACCACCCTTGCAACCTGTGAATAAATCCTGCTTGGTCATGGTGAATGATGCTTTTAATGTATTGTTGGATTCAGTTTGCTAGTATTTTATTGAGAATTTTTGCATCCATGTGCATCAGGGATATTGGCCTAAAGTTCTCTTTTTTTGTGGTGTCTATTTGGTTTTTGTATAAGGTTAATGCTGGCCTCCATGAATTAATTTGGAAGTTTTCCTTCTTCTTCTAGTTTTTGGAAAAGTTTGAAAAGATTAGGTATTAATTCTTTAAATGTTGGTAGAATTCACCTGTGAAGCTACCTGGTCCTGGACTTTTGTTTGTTTGGGAGTTTTTTCTTATTATTGATTCAATTTCATTGTTGGTAATTGGTCTTTTTAAATTTTCTATTTCTTTCTGATTCAGTTTTGGGAGGTTAGATGTTTCTAAGAGTTTATCTGTTTCTTCCAGGTTGTCTAATTGGTTGGCATATAACTTTTTATAATAGTTTCTTACAATCATTTGTATTTCTGTGGTGTCGGTTGTTATTTCTCCTCTTTCATTTGTGATTTTGTTTGAGTCCTCTCATTTTTTAAGTGAGTCTGACTGTAGGTTTATAAATTTTGTTTATCTTTTCAAAGAACCAGCTCCTGGATTCATTGTTCTGTTCTTTTTTTTTTTTTTCAATGTTTTATTTATTTCCAGGAGAGAAAGAGAGAGACAGCATGAGCAGGGGAGGGTCAGAGAGAGAGGGAGTCACAGACTGAAACAGGCTCCAGGCTCTGAGCTGGCAGTCAGCACAGAGCCCGACGTGGGGCCCGAGCCCACGAACCGCGAGATCATGACCTAAGCAAAAGTCGGACGCTCAACCAACTAAGCCACCCAGGCGCCCCTCATTGTTCTGTTCTATTCTTCTGGTTTCTATATCATTGATTTCTGTTCTTCTTCTTTTCTTTTTTTTTTTTTTTTTACAAATAGTTTATTGTCAACTTGGTTTCCATATAACATCCAGTGCTCATCCCCACAAGTGCCCTGCTCCATGCCTCATTGATTTCAGTTCTAATCTTTATTATGTCCTTCCTTCTTCTGGTTTGAGGTTTTATTTGTTCTTCTTTTTCCCTCCTTTAAGTTCATGGTTAGGTTGTTTATCTGAGATTTTTCTTGCTTCATGAGGTAGACCTGTATTACTATAAACTTTCCTCTTTGGACTGCTTTTGCTGCATCAAAAGATTTTGGACCATTGGTTTTCATTTTCATTTCTCTCCCTGTAATTTTTTATTTCTTCTTTGGCTTCTGGTTGAACCATTCATTGTTAGTAGCATGCTATTTAATATCCACATATTTGTGCTCTTTCCGGGTTTTTTCTTGTATTTGATTTCTAGTTTCAAAATGCTGTAGCCAGAAAAGATGCAGGGTATGACTTTGATCTTTTTGAATTTGTTGAGACTGGTTTTGTAACCTAATATGTGATCTATTCTGGAGAATGTTCCATGTGCACTTGAAAAGAATGTATATTATGCTGTTTTAGGATGGAATGTTCTGAATTATCTGTTAAATCTGTTTGGTCCAGTGTGTCATTTAAAGCCACTGTTTGCTTCTTGATTTTCTGTTTGAATGATTTTTCCATTGATATAAGTGAGGTGTTAAAGTCTCCTACTATTATTGTATTGTATTATTGATTAGTTCCTTTATATTTGTTATTAATTGTTTTATATATTTGGGTGGTTTGTGTTGGGTGCATAAATTGTTGTATCTTCTTATTGGACTCCTTTTTTATTATATAGTATTCTTTTTGTCTCTTGTTATAGTCTTTGTTTTTGTTTTTGTTTTTAATTTTTTTTTTAATGTTTTATTTATTTCTAGGAGAGAGAGAGAGACAGCGCGAGCAGGGGAGGGTCAGAGAGAGAGGGAGTCACAGACTGAAACAGGCTCCAGGCTCTGAGCTGGCAGTCAGCACAGAGCCCGACGCAGGGCTCGAACCCACAAACTGCGAGATCATGACCTAAGTGAAAGTCGGACGCTTAACCGACTAAGCCACCCAGGCGCCCCTAGTCTTTGTTTTAAAGTGTATTTTGTCACAGGATGACTGGGTGGCTCAGTCAGTTGAGCGACTGACTTCAGCTCAAGTAATGATCTCATGATTGACAAGTTCGAGCCCCACATCGAATTCTGTGCTGACAGCTCAGAGCCTGGAGCCTGCTTCAGATTCTGTGTCTCCCTCTCTCTCTGGGAGAGAGATTTTCCAAACAGAAAATCAAGAAGCAAACAGTGGCTTTAAATGACACACTGGACCAAATAGATTTAACAGATATATTCAGAACATTCCATCCTAAAACAGCATAATATACATTCTTTTCAAGTGCACATGGAACATTCTCCAGAATAACTGGGAAGGGCAGATCTGCCAAAGCACAGGAGGTGGGGCTTGGTGTAAGCAAGTTCGGTAATGAATCTTGGCACCTCATTGGTTCCCTCCAGTGGCCATGTGTTTATGCTGTAGAACTGGGAGGAAGATGGTGCCTGCCAGCTACTTTGTTCCTGGAGAAGTCTCTCAGTGAACTCTGCTCCTCTAGGACACACTCTGATATTAGTCAATAACTCTTCCTCCTGTATATCCCAGGCATTTTTCACACTGCTGCTTCTATACTGTATCTCTACAGGCTGTTTGTTGTTATAAAGAAACAGGGTCATCTCTAAGGTTGGGAGTATGACTACTTAGGTTCAAAGTAGCACCACCGCTTTCAAGCTGGGAGACCCTGGAGAGGTAATTAGTCTCCCTGTCACTTGGTTTGCTCATCTCTGAATATGAATAATAACAATACCAACCTTTTGGTATATTTTATATGGATTAAACTACAGTTTAGAATAATCCCTGTAACTCAATAAATTGTGGCTACAAACTTTATTTGTTATTGTAACTTGCCCTCATCTACTTAATTTTCCCACTCCACATTGCTGCAGTAAATAGTGGCTTATTTATATCTCCTGAGGAAGAAGGATGTGGCTTATGCAAGAGGTTAAAAACTCCTAGACAATATTCAACTACTGGAAAAAAACACCTATACATATCAAAGTAAATCAGTCAAAAGCCTTCTCCTCCCTTCCACACTCACACCTTTTGTTTTTTACTACACTTTTATGACTCTTCCTCCAACAAAACTACCCTTAATGAGCTGGTTAAGCTCACCTCAGCATCAATAATGCCTTGTCTCTCATTAAATATAATACAGCATTATATATATGACTTCTAAAATGGAAAAAACCAATTATATATAATAATATAATAATATAATATAATATAATATAGATTGGTCTTTTGTTTTAGAAGTCAGATGCAAACACTATAGAGAAGCAGAAAGTATAGATATAGAAAAAAGAAGATAAAACTCTTGGTGAGATGACCCACTATTAACATTTCAGGATATTTCTTTTTCTGTACACAGTTGTGGTCATACTCTATACAGGCTTACAACTTTCATAAATGCACATCACTTGAGGTACTTACACATTTTCTTTCACAAAATTTAAATGTGATCATATAGCATACACAAAATAAATAGCAAAGCCCAGGTGTAAGAACTTTGCCTTGAAGTCAGTATTACAGCTTTTAATTCTAACTGCTGTAACCTTGAAAGAGAAAACAACTGTAGAGAAAGAAACATTTGAGTAACTGGAGGAGAGTCTTGCAGCAGCCTATGGTTTTTGAAAGGTGTTCTTTTTCTCACCCAAAGCCACTTGGGGCTGTAAACTCACAACAAACTGACTAACCACAAAGTACCACAGGCATGCACAGACATTCCAGAGGCACCAAAGGGCAGCCACAGAGGAGCCCTGCCTCCTGCCATTCCTGTATTTCAAATATCCCTGAAACCATTATTAATGCCAGGAATAGCAATAGCAAATGACACGTGGGCAAGTGATAAAGAGCCTTTGTTCCTGAAGACTGAACTTAGAGCCCTTACAAGCTGAAAGGGCTCTAGCATTAGCATAGTCAGTGAATCCAGGTGGTGGTCAGTCTAGGGTGGACCCAGAGGGATGAAGACACGGACAGGGAGTACCAGCTAATGACAGAGGCTCAGGATTAGGACTGCTGGTATTATCCCAGTCTGTCCGGGCTGAGGGATTCCCCAGGACTTTTTCTAGAAGTGGAAGATAGGAGAGAGTGGAAGAAAGAATGCCTTTATGCCAGGAACTGTGCCTCATACCTAAAAGTTATCCCATTTAATCTACCCAGCTCATGATAATTGCTCTTTTACAGGTGAGGTAAATGAGGCTCCAAAATGAATGGTCTGCCTTCATTCCTGCTCTTTCTAGAAGCAACCTCTGTGACCAGTTTTTTGTATGTACCCATGGAAAGATAATTGTGCATACTTGAACATGTGGTGTAGTAAATGAGTACATTTACACATAATACAAATGGTAACTCTGTACATACCATTCTGTAACAGGCTTTAGGCAGTCTTTTCATATCTACGCATATAGAACTCACATGACTTTTAATAAAACATTCATATTTACCTTGGAAAAAAAAAAAGTTAGGTAACTTGTTAAGGGAAACTATGGCAGGCCAAAACTAACATTGGGTTTATCTGCCACCAAAGCCAATGTTCTTCCTATAATTTCTTATTTCTGAGTACATACACACACATACACAGAGCACAGTGTGCTTAAGTACATTTTCCATTTCACAGTGCATCTAATCCTTCACAAGTATTTTCTTTTCTTCATAAACTTCCAAGCTGAAGAACTTCTTCAAAAGTTGATAAAATGTGCCTCTTGTGTTGGTTGCCAACTTGGTGCCTTAATTGACAGTGCTGTATCCAAATGTTTACCTTACTGTCGCTTTGCTAAAATCTACAAAAAAGCAGTAGTAAAGGTCTTTTCTATATTTTCCTGTGGTTTTACCCATATCAATTTGTCTCATATCTTGAACTCTCCCAGGTTAGGAACCTTGATTATTTATAATCTCACCCATACATCCTTTATTACCACTAGTCATCATTTTGTATTCCTCAGCGTCAAAACTTCAACCAACACCATATGAAAATCGCAATGCTGGATGCTAAGGAAACTTACAAAACCATTTAATGTCCATCTTCCTTCAAGGAAGGATACACACACACACACACACACACACACACACACACTGTGAAGCACACTTTGGCCAAAATGTACCCCCACAAGAAAATAAGTCTTAAAGTGTTTTGGAAACAGAAAGGCAAAAGTAACTGATGCTATTCAGAAGGATTCAAAAGCATCTCACAGAGGAAGTGACATTTTACCTTGACCTTGAGGAATGAATCATATTTTACAGGCAGAGAAAGGCAGAACGGGTTACAAGGCAATTGAAATAATTACAGCAAAACCTCAGAGGCATGGTCATGTGTGGAATATACTTAATTATGTTAAAGGCTTGACTTAACTCTTTGAAAATACTATTTGTGTGTCATTGTTAACCCAGAGGTTGAAAAAATTAGTATCATTTAACTGCCTTTGGTAAAGAAGTAAATAATGAGTTTAATGATGTTTATGACTATCTTATATTAAGCTGCCTGTCACAATAGTATTTTGTCACTGAAATACAAATCAGCAATCCATTTCTGTAAGAAACATAGAAATAAGAGTTTCAATTGCAAAGTGGAGCCATTGTAGGAGAACCTTTTGTTGTTTGCAAAGGATTCTCAGTTTGGTGGTACTCCAGGACATATAAGGAACACCAGGTACTCTGATGCCATCAGCAAGAGTAAAAGAGGCAAAATGTCTACTAGGACACAAGTTATTTTCTACCGCATAAATTGCTATTCTCTTTTTATTATTAATACTACCAATAGGCTACTAAAATTGCTTAAAGTCAGGAGAAGATAAGGGTCCATGGCATAAGCAGCAATGCTTTCCTTTCCTTAGAAGAAATCTAATCAGGAAATAAAATGTATATTACTTTTAAAAAACAAAGGTCCAAGAGAATCCTGGGTACATACTCAGTGATGGCTTTAGGCAGTAAGAGTGAAGGCACAGAGCCAAGAATGGGAGATATGTTGTGTGCAGGGAAAAGATTTGAAATTGAAGTTGCTCTGAACGGTGAAATGAGCTCTCAAGTGGAGCTCAGAAAGGAGAAAGGAGAAAATGTGGAGTGTAGCAGGAACAACTCGAATGGAAATCAGCATGCCCATGGTGTATTTCCTAAAACCTATTCAGTCAAGCAGAACAAAATAGTAAAGAAGCAATAAAAGAATAAATGACCTAGAATTATTGGCCTCACCAAGCATAACTTGCTACATAGGATTGGTTTCGGAAGCAGATGTAGAGAAATTGTAGCCCCACAAGGCTTTCATCACCGTAGATGTTCTTTTAAGCTTTGTTATCTGACAGGACACTGTTGAAAACCAAAAGAACGTGTAAAATGTTATTACTAGAATCACAGAAGTAACCAGTAGAAATCTGTCTCTTGGTGCAATATTGGGAAATGTCATTTGGCTACAGATTTGTACCATAATAAAGTTGTCCATAAATATACACTATAAACACAGAAGGCAAGAAATAAATAACTTCAATGTTATATCCAAAGGCTAAATGATAGACCTTTGGTGTGCTATTGTAAGCAGTTATTTAAGAGGGAGGGAAATGCCAAGTTAGTTGACCTGTGCTGGACTATAAATAATCATAAAAAGACTTTTTAAAGAAATTGAAAGATTATGAAAAGCCTCAGGGTTTTGCTGTGTTGCCTACAGAGCCTACCACATTCATTCCTATTGCTGTGTCCAGAGTTACAAATTCAACTATAATTTTAGCCACAATTCATGCATTTCCTTCAAAAGTAAATGCTTTCTGCAACCTATGTGTTTTCAAGTATGAAATAGTGAAACCAGCTTTAATACAAAACTTTTCATGTTTCCAAGACATCATTCCTCTTCTCTCTGCCTATCATCCTTCATATTCTGCCAAGGCATACTTCCAGGCCCTTCTCAAGGAAGCCCTACCTCTTCCACAAATCTACCCTATTCCTGCAGCCAGACAGCCTCCATTCTGATCACTCATAGGAAAAGCTATCTGCATGAAATGATGTTGTGTTCAGTTTCATAGGCAGGAGAATAAAGTATAGAAAGCAGAGACATCTAAAATCAGACACTTTAACTTGAGCCCTTGCTTGTTTCACCAATGTGTGTCATTTTATTCATCTTCTGCCACGTGGGGACTCCCTTAGAAGCTCACTGGGAGACTCAATGATCTAATCCATGTGGAAGAACTTTGTAAAGTAGAAAGTATTCTGCAAAGGTAATTATTGTTTCAGAAATATTTAGGGAGCACCTATTATACACAGGACTCCATTTTGAATACTCCATAGTAATCACCACTGAAGAAGCCAGATTCCCACCTCTCAAGGACCTTAAAATAATGGTAGAGAAATGAAGAGATATGCCTTAGGGATTAAAACAAAGGATAGTAAATAGTAAATGCCTTCAGCAGTACCCCCAGGACTTCAACTCAATTTGACAAATATCCATGAAACAGGCTCTTGAGATACAAAGGTAAGCACAATGGTCACTGTCACTTGCCCAGCCAGGACAGACACAAAACAGCACTGGTACAAGGCAGATGATAATAAACACTGTAGGGAAAGCTTACTGGGAATAAATTAGGTCTGGGTAACTAGATAGACTGAAAGGCTTAGGGCTAGATGCTCAGGGATAAAGTTTAATAGATGTCAGAGCTTAAAATCTGCTTTCAAAGACTGGGTTTTCATTTCCAGAGAAGGTGAAAAGAATCAGATCTGGCATCAGATTGACCAGTGCTATAAGACAGATGGTCACTGGGAGAAGTGGAGATGACCATGGAGATTCAGCTGAACTGGAAAAACACTGGTAAGAGATTGACAGCAAGTTAGCATTTCTGCAAGTCCACAGCAGAATCCTAATCACAATGGGGAGAGAAGAGAATAATATTAACAGAGGTCAGAGAGCCAAGGGATGGGAAAAGCAAAGACAGTGGTTAGAAGAGGACCTAGCAAAAAGTTTTCTTGTTTATTTGTTTTAAATAATTAAGGGGTGCCTGAATGGATCAGTTGGTGAGGGTCTGACTCTTGATATCAGCTCAGGTCTTGATCTCAGGGTCATGGGTTTGAGCCCCATGTTAGGCTCACTAGGCATGGAGTCTACTTAAAACACAAAACAAAACAAACAAACAACAAAAACAAAGTAGCTTAAAAATAACAGTTGTATGGTGTTTACTACATGCTGGGTACTATTCCAAGCATTTACCTAGATTACCTCATTTAATCACACAGCAACAATCAGTGGTAGGTGTAATTATCCCCATAGTAGTGATGAGGACACTGAGATGGAGGAAAGCTGACCACATCTGTGAGCTGAGAAAAAGGAGCCAATGCAGAGAGAGAGAGAGAGAAAAAAACTGAAGAGGAAAGAAAAGACGCTATCAGAACTCAGAATAGGAAAAGCTCAAGAATTATGGGTGATCATTATTTTCCTTTCTACATTTTTCTTTAACTCCTAACTTCTCTATAATAGGCATTATCACCTTTATACCAGAAAAAAAGTAAACAATATAAAAATACATTGCGTTAGTGATTTATATTGTCTAAATTATTCTTTATTCCTTCTATGTAAAAATAAGCTTTCCAGTAAGAGACTTAGCTCCCCAAGAGTAGAAATGGTGTCTTATTTTTCTTTTCTTCCATCATCTAGCATCTGTTGGGGGGGGAGGGGCATGGTTCTTTTAAAGGAAACAAAATTAAATTCAACCAAACCCAGACACGTTGATATGGCTCCCAAGTTCAGCTTTCCTTAATACTAACCACCCTATATTACTGTCCTTAAGTACTTTGAGGATCTGCTTTTAATTATTTTTCCTTTCCTTCTGCCCCTCTTCCACTATCACATTTCCTACCACTGCTGCTTACAGACCTTTGAAAATAGGGAAACCTCTGGGGCCATCCAGGTAGCAGATTTGTTTTGTTGGTGGCTCTCCACTCTCATGTGCTGGGGATTCACGGCCTTTGTCCTGTAACAAGACCTGGATATCCAAGTAGTAATTTGAGCATACTCTCATTTTTGTTTCCTTGTCATTTTCATAAGATGAATTATAAGTTAAACTGCAGTCTTTTACACTTAATCTTAAAGTAATGTAACTTTCCTTCAAATTATTGATTTTTTAAAATGTTTTAAAATTTATTTACCTATTTAGAGAGAGAGTGAAAGCGAGAAAGCGCACATGTGCACATAGGGGAAGGAGAGAAGAGAAAGAGAAAAAGAGCAGGCTCCACGCTGTCAACACAGAGCCCAACACGGGGCTTAAACCCACAAACCGTGAGACCATGACCTGAGCAGAAATCAAGACTGAACATTTAACTGAGCCACCCAGCCACCTCCAAATTACTGATTTTTAAAATTGTTGTCACTGTTGTTGTTTATTTAGGGGAGTAGAAAGGAAAAATGGCTGTCTTCTCCATATTTTGACATACATTTCTCCCTTCTCCCTCTTTTAAAATGTTTTTTTATTTATTTCTAGGAGAGAGACACCATGAGCAGGGGAGGGTCAGAGAGAGAGGGAGTCACAAACTGAAACAGGCTCCAGGTTCTGAGCTGGCAGTCAGCACAGAGCCCGACAGGGGGCTCAAACCCACAAACCGTGAGATCATGACCTAAGCGAAAGTCGGACGCTTAACCCACTAAGCCACCCAGGCGCCCTGAAGGTGAGCCTTTTAGAGAGATATTCAACCTGCTGAGCCTGGGAGCCAGGCAGCCTGTGGAGATGAGTCAGGTGGTCGTCATTTTCTTGATGAGTTTCACTGCCCCAGTCAGCAAGTTGTTCTCCAGGAATTCACAAAGATGGACGTCTGTGAGGGCAGAACTAAGAGCATGCAGATCCAAAAGGTCCTAGTTCAGGTTCTTCTCCAGAGCCATGGCAGCTCCAAGGCATCCAAGAATTTACCTCAGCCGGAAGAGGAGTGGCCATTGGGCTGGTTTTGCATCCTCAAGAAACACTCAGTACCCTCCTGCTTCTCTGTGCACTCCACGAAGAAGTGGCCCATGCCCTCCAGAGCCACAGGGTGGGTGTGGAAATGGAAGACCAGAGAGAGGAAGGTGGAGGAGACATGTTGGCATGCTGACAAGGTGGTTGCTGGCAGCCTCCACCTTGGTGGAATAATTCTGACAAATACAGCCAATAATACTGTAATAATGTATGGTGATTACACTTATCATTGTTGAGCACTGAATAGTGTATAGAATTGTTATAGCAATATGTTATACAACTTAAACCAATATAACATTGTATATTAATTAAACTTCAATAAAAAATATCTCAAAATGTATGTCAAAAAATAAACTAACAAAACGTTTCACTCTTCAATTATGAGTGAAAACTAAAAAACTGCACCCCATCTTAGAGGGAATTAACTAAGAAAATTAATGCTTCAAATTTTTTATTATGAACTAACTGCACCAGTGGTTGCCACTCAATTGCTTGGCCTTGTTAGCAGCTACATTTCATTCCTGGTTGGTTGCATCCTAAGGTTAGGTAACTAGATCGAGAGCCTTTCCTGAAGGTGCAAGGACCTGTTTCCTGTAAGACAGAGGGCAGTGAAATATAGTTCTCATGACACTCAGTTTGAGTGGCTCTTTGCTTATAAATCCTCTAGGGTTAGGTTCATGTCATATATACACACACACACATTGTCTTTACAAAGAATTCACATTGCATCCTCACTAATATATAAACAAATATCTAGGGTGGCCAACTGGTCCCAATTTGCCCAGGACTTTCCCAGTTTTAGCACTGAAAGTCTGGTGTCATGGAAATCACCCACCGCCTTAGTCCCAAGCAAATTGGGATGGATGGTTACCCTAAAAACAACCAGAATCGGGGCACCTGGGTGGCTTACTGGGTTAAGCATCTGACTTCGGCTCAGGTCATGATCTCATGGTTTGTAGGTTCAAGCCCCGCGTCAGGCACTGTGCTGACAGCTCAGAGTCTGGAGGCTGCTTCGGATTCTGTGTCTCCCTCTCTATCTTCCCCTCCCCCACTTGTACCGTGTGTCTCCCTCTCTCTCTCTGTCAAAAATAAATAAACATTTTTAAAGAATTAAAAACAAACAAACAACCAGAATCAGAATCCAGTCTGAGGCAGACTGAACTATCGGACCTATTATTCAAACCAGGTGTACTTTCCTGATATTGCTAACCAGTGCATGCCAAAGAGGACTAGATTGATACCATGAGCCACCATGTACAAGATACCACCGTGCTTTATATGTGTTATCTGGAATCCTCCTAATGATTGTGGATTGTCATGTCCTAATATTATAATAGAAAGCAATTGAGGCTCTGATGAATTAAGTGCTCTGCCCAAAACCACACTGGCAGTAAGTGGTAGAGCTGAGATTCAGGCCTAGTTCTGTCCAACTTCAACGCTTCAACTCAGTCTTTATCATTCTCTACCTCTCGCATTCTGAACTCTAACACCCATAGTACATTTTAAGAAGACCTACATAGAGGAGATTTCATAAGAGATAAAGCAAAACCAAGTAATAAAATATCACAAAAGAATGGAATAATAAAATATCAGAATCTATATGAATTCAATAAAATAGAGGACATAAATAAGGCAAACTGAAGCTAATTGATGGATTACAAATTGCCCAAAGTCAAATTCATAAGATCCTTTACAACAACCTCCCAAGTATTCAAATAAAGTACTTATTGCCGTAGACATAAAGAATTTTCTGTTCATATGTATGAAATATTTTGTTCCTAATTATTTGTCCTCAGAGTGAGTAATAATAATACTTAGTGTAAATATGATTTGTTACCTAAATTTTTATATTTTGATTTATCCTATATGCTTACAAAGAAAAATAAGATATGAAGCTGCTATTCAAGAACTGTTTAAAAGAGGCAAGAAATTGTTGATTTATAATTTAAATCTTAACTATGCAGATTTGTTCTCAGCATATATTTAAATTTGAGTTAAACCAGCATATATTCCTGAATGAACATAATTGCAAGGGTTTTCTTCAAGAAATTAATATCTGCTACTTTTTATTTGACACTTCTTTAAAAAATATAATTTATTGTCAAATTGGCTTTCATACAACACCCAGTGCTCGTCCCAACAAGTGCCCTCCTCAATGGCCATCACCCACTTTCCCTTCTCCCCCAAATCCCTGTCCACCCTCAGTTTGTTCTCTGTAAGAGTCTTTGACACTCTGTATCTCCTAATTTCTCCCTACGTGTCAGTCCTATTATCTGCCCTCTCACACTAGATCTTAGGAAAAGTGCATACCAAAGGAGATTTTCTTCTAGCAGCCACACATAGAAAAAAAGGAGTAGATGTCCATCACTGTTAATGAGAGTGAGTCTTGACAATGTGTGACAGGTAATGGCAGGACCTCTGTGTGAATTTCTCAACAGAGTATCAGAGAGACAGCTTTTTGAAAGCTGACTTTTTAAAATGTGTTCTCTTACTTCACATCATCTTAAAGTTGTTCAGTAACTTTAAAAAATGTTTAATACTTTTAGATGTAGTCATATCACCAGATTGACAAGCAACAGAATCAACAGACAACCCTAAAATTCTCAGGGTCTCGATTATATACAAAGTCTCTAATATTGTGGCTTACCAAACACTACTGAAATCTGAAAGTTTACTAAATGGTCTTTAGAATATCATTTCCTTCCATCTTTAGAATATCTTTTTCTCAGAGAAGATCTGGTCATGGCACATTTCAGAACTTTTTATAACAGTCTTTTTCTTTTTAAAACAATTTTTTTAAATGTTTATTTACTTTGAGATAGATAGCAAGCAGGGGAGGGGCAAGAGAGAGAGGGAGAAAGAGAATCCCAAGCAGGCTCTGCTGTCAGCACAGAGCCCAACCCAGGGCTCAATCTCATAAACCGTGAGATCATGACCTGAGCCAAGGTCAGGAATCAGGCACCCTACAAAGGTCTTTTTCTGAGGAAAACCTGTATAATCTTTATACTGGCATGGTAATGGGAGACCTCCAAAGTGTTATATATTATCAAAAATGGACTCATTTTTGGCAGCTTTTTCCAACTGGCCATAATAGAGCAAAATGGATATAATTTAGTCTCTATGGATTAGATATTCTCTAAGAAAAGTGCATTACTCCCTGGTAGCAAAAATGACTTCCTTTGAACTTTATGTGTAAATTAAAGGCACTCTGCCATGAACTGAATGTTAATCACCCCCAAAATTCATATATTGAAATCTTAATCAGCAATGTGAGAATATTAAGAGGTTGGGCCTTAAGGGTGATTAAGTCCTGAGGCTACATGGGGCCCCATGCCTAATATTAGCGTCCTCATAAAAAAAGATCCTGGGACCTCTCTTGTCTCTTCCACCATGTGAGGACACAGTGAAAAAACAGTCTATGAGCCAGGAATCCAGCCCTCACCAAACACTGAATCTGCTAACTGCTTGATTTGGATTTCCCAGAGAAATAGATTTGTTATTCATAAGCCACACAGTCTATGGTAATTTGTTATAGCGGCCCAAACTGACTAAGGCAGACTCTTGCAACATCTTAAACTCATATTTGAGGGCATGAGAATCAGAGCTGAGAATTCTTCAACAAGCTGCTCAAAAATACAGAAGAATCAAGAGTGAGAACAAAAGTTCTTTTTATTTTAAGTTATATACTATATAGACTTAGTATAATCTAATGCTATTGCCAGATTTTTAAAAATTGTTGTAACAGCTTCATCTGTACTATCAGAAGAAAAAAATGGAAAAGAATAACCTGAAATAAAAGCAAACCAAATTTTATGATTGTAATATCTGTAAGCTGAAAATCTTATATTGTACTTTTTATTTGGCTATTAAATATATAGATGTCTTTCTTCCTTCTTTGGCTAGATTTTGCCTGATTACCAATGGGGAAAAAATAACATGCAAGCTTCACTATATTCCCAGAACCCATGAAGAACAGAGGACACTCTGAATAGTGATAATACAAACTGATCCATAAAAACAGAAAAACCTTAAAATAATTAAATACCAGGGCGCCTGGGTGGCTTAGTCGGTTAAGCGTCCCGACTTTCACTTAGGTCATGATCTTGTGGATCTCGAGCCCCACGTCGGGCTCTCTGCTGACTGCCAGCTCAGAGCCTGGAGCCTATTTCGGAGTCTGTGTCTCCCTCTCTCTCTAACCCTCCCCTGTTCACACTGTCTCTCTCTCCTAGAAATAAATTTTTAAAAAATAATTAAATACTTTTGCACAAAAACTCAACTCAAAGGGTTAAAATCTAGGCACTATTTCTAAATACAAATTCAAAGCAAGCCAATACATATGTGTAATTATAAATTATAGGTCATGTTTCCTATCTACCTATGCTCTTTTCTACACCAGTCACTATATACATTAGCAAGACAAAATTGGCACAAATGGACAAGTTAATTGACAATGCCATAAGAATTCCCATATTTCTGTAATGTGAATGAAACCGCAAATTAAAACTATTGGTATATTTTTTGAAAGGTCACATTGTTACACAGGAGCATGAATGTGAAGAGAACAGAAATAAATTTCAAGGTAGCTATTGAGTGAAAAAGTTGGCTTTTACAGTTCCCATTTTGTTGAAACTTTTACATCTATCTTTTTTTTTTTCTCCAGAAACTTAGACATTGTGTGAAGCTGTAACGGTGTGAGATGCAGAAGGTCATGGTCTGGAAAAATCCTGGATCAAGTGTTTTGGATTTCTTACCAATGGCAAATCTAGTCAAAACCAGGTTGAAAGATTCTCAAAAGCATCTTGTATCTGCTAGCAGCAAACTGTGAGTCATGTTATTTTTTTCATCCTCTACAAGAGTACAAAACAGGAAATAATTTTAGAATCTAATAATGTTTCTTTCCTGTTACTTAGAGAGTTTTGACTTTATAATTAAAATTCTAATCTTTCTCAGTTGTCACATAAATATTTCCTCCATATCCTGAATATTAGTTGTGTCATGGCAATCTCCTGGGAGGGGCTCATCGAACACAAGATCACAGCAAGGCAAGCCATATAATATGAATTGAATAGCAGTTCATGGAAACAAATCTAATGAAGAGGGAAAAACCCCAAAACCAATTCAAAGTAGGTGTTGGTATCCCGGTGAGAATAGAGGCCACTGATGATCGAAATTAATCTAACCTTAAAAAATGAGAAAATGATTATACAGTGCTCCTGAATAAATATATAAACATGATAAAAAGTTTAACATAAGCACTATTACTAAATTCAAAATCCAGTGCAAGCCAACACATAAGTAGATTATCTTTCTCCACTCTTTACAACAAAGACATTGGAAAACAGGCAACAAGAGATACCAGAGTCTAGTAAAAAGGTTCAATGGTTCTACTCATTCCAGTACTTCCCCTAAGTAAGGACATCATGGGAAAGCTGAAGCCCATGTTTGTTGGTACAATATTGTTGACCTTGGTACAATATTGTTGTTCTTTTATACTACTACAGGGTTCAATAAGGGAGATGAAAATCATTTCCAAACCATACTAACTGTTGAGAATCCTGAAGGTCTAAAATTTTACCCTAATTGGAAACTACTAAAATAGGCTACCATAGATTCATAGATGCTGATAAAAGACGTAAGATTCCTGGGTCAGAGACAAAGGACAGTTTACTATTCGTAGCTATACCCAAAGTATCAGCATTTGTGTTGGTTCCCTGAGCCCCAATTACCGCAGGGTGATGTGAAGAAGGCCAGGTGATACTGCACATGTAGTGTGTCATGATGCCAGAGAGCTTAGGAAACCCAAATCATTTATGATGGGAAGTAAGCCTGTCATACTTACCCTGGAGGGTAATCTATTTATTGTACTGAAGAATAAACAAACTTGACCTTGCTCCAGATAGAGACATTATCTCAGTCATTCAAGACTGTTCTCTGTACCAACATCCTTGAAAAGGTAATTTGGAAAAAAGACAGAGCCCTCTGCTCATAAGATGCACAGAAACTTAAGAGACCCATAGAGAATTAACTCTTAATACTAACTGCCAGTGAAAATCTATCCTAAGATATAGCTTGTGGTTCTTTTTTTAAAATCTCCAGTTGCATGGGGTGCCTGGGTGGCTCAGTCAGTTGAGCTTCCGACTTCAGCTCAGGTCATGATCCCATAGCCCGTGAGTTTGAGCTCCACATCCATTGGGCTCTGTGCTGACGGCTTGGAGACTGGAGCCCACTTCTAATTCTGTCTCTTCCTCTATCTCCCTCCTTCCCCACTCACGCTTGGTCTCTCTCTCCTTCAAATATAAATAAACATTAAAAACTAGTAAAGTAAAATAAAATAAAATCTCCAGTTGCAGCTTAGGACACACAGCACCTTCTTCCTCAAAAACTCTATATGCACCACCCTAGTCCCAAATTTTCCCATGTTTTTTATTTTGCTCCCAGGGGTTTTTCCATATTGAGTCTACTCTTCAGTCTATTTTTACTCAGGTACCTAGCTACTCACTCCCAGTCCCGATCTCAGGCTTGCCTCTGACACATGTGTTTAGTTCATGCCCTCTGCCAAGATGTACTCACTGATAAACTACCAGTAGGCCTCCTTACCTAGCTTGTACTGGGACTCTGGTACTGGCCTGATAAGGAACCCTCACCCCTCAGAGAACACATTTGAGCTATGAAATTGATTATTTCTAGGGTTGGTGACTGGTGGTGACTACATCATCATTACAGACAACTGGGATTAGGTTTGGCCTGCTCTAGTCTTTTTTTCCCCCCTTTGATGAGTTTTCTAGGGAAGGAGGGGATTCATCCTGTGCATATGCAATTTTAGCTAATGCTGTTTACAATAGTCTTTCTGTCTGTAAACCCAATATGTTACCATAGAAACAAATCTCCATCTGAAATGCATCCAATCAATTCTGAAATTACCATTCAGAACACCTTCATGAACTGGAATGAATCCAACAGGTACCCAGAATGTCAGTGTGTAGGCAGTAAGTTGCATTTCTCCTTTTATTTAATTATTTTAAAAATGAGAAATGCAGAGAAGAACCCATCTTAGAAATACATAAAAATATTAAGACATTCATTCTAAGTAAGAACATCTCTTCTTGATTATTTTATTCTTGAAGCAGCACTAAACCAGAGCAACATATGCCGTTCAGAAAGGGCAAAATACGTTTCAAGTGACTAAACAGAATGTGATGATTCATTTGAAGAGCATTATTCCTAGGAAAAAACAAACTAAAAACAAAACATTGTACATTTATTTATTGGAAGAATTCAATTTTTAGAGTGGATCTTTAAATATTCTCTTGTCTCCTTGAAAATATTTTTGCCAACTTAATATTCCCGAATGGAATATTATTATGATTTATATAACCCAGGAAAAGGGAGTCACAATTTCCAAGTTTTAGGGAGATGATCAGAAACTTTTCTCCCAGGGCACCTGGGTGGCTCAGTCAGTTAAGTGTCCAACTTCTACTCAAGTCATGATCCCATGGCTCTAGTGAGTTCGAACCCCATGTTGGATTCTGTGCTGACAGTTCAGAGCCTGGAGCCTGCTTCAGATTCTGTGTCTCCCTCTCTCTCTCTGCCCCTCCCACGCTCTCAAAAATAAATTAAAACATTTTAAAAAATTAAAAAAGAAACTTTTCTCCCATGGAATTTATGACAAGAAAAATAAAAATAAAATTAATTAGATGATCCATCAACGAAATCAGTCCATCCCAAATGACGATTCGTTTATGCATTGGCAATAAAGTTTAAATGTTTCCCAAATCTCTTCCATGAGTCCACATTATTTTACTGAAAACTTACCAGGAAAACATTAGTACAGTCTATCAGCACTGTTCAATAGAACTTTCTGCAATGATGGAAGTGTACTGTAATCTTCCTGTCCAATATGGTAGCTAGTGAGCACTGAATATAGCTAATGTAATGAAAAAGCTAAACTTTTATTTTTTTTAAATTTTTAGGTTTGTTTATTTATTTATTTTGAGAAGGCAGGGAAGTCAGAGGGAGAGGGAGAGAAAGAATCAGCACAGAGCCTAACACAGGGCTCGCTCTCATGAACCATGAGATCATGACCTAAGCTGAAATCAAGAGTCTGATGCTTAACTGACTGAGCCACCCAGGAGCCCCTAGAAAGCTGAGCTTTTAAGAAATTGTTAACCAATTTACATTTGACTCAGGACATGTGGCTACTGGCCAGCATATTGGACAACTTTGTAACTTAATACTCATAGACAATACTCAGAGTTGGAGTCAAACTGACAAGGTTCAAACTCTGGCTTCCTTACTTTTTCCCTTTTTCTCTTTTCTCTCCAATCATTGGGTTGATATGAAGATTCAATATGTTACATACTTGTTATATAAATTGTAGCTATTATTATTATACCTCAGTTTCATAATTTACTAGCCATATGGTCAAGTTATCTAATCTCACAGAACCTGAATAATTTCATATGCAAAATAGGGTTAATACTATTGCTGCATGGGATCGTTTTGAGGATTAAATGAAATGATGCATTAAAGGGTTTAGCACATGCCTAGCACATGAGAGCACTCGATACATATTAAATGCTCATTAAATTATTGCTAAAGTAATATTTTAACATTAGATATTTTTATAATTCATGGGAAGTACTGGAGAAAACAGGGAGAGGTTATAATGAGCCAATTAATTAATAACTGGGTAAGCCAGTAATATTGAGCCTATTCAAATTTGTTTACCAGCAAAATTTAAGACTATAAACCCAGTGATTCCACAAGGATTCAAAAAAACACGAGATTCATCGTAACACAGTCTGCCACTTTTTTTTTTTAAAAAAAGCTTCATTATTAAACATATATATATTTTTTTCTTTTTAATATGTACTCATCTTGTCTTTCTTAGTATGTGTTACTCTTTCCTTATTTGCAGTACCTGGTAGCACAGGAAAGTTAGGTAGAATAATTATATCACTGCAGGATATCCTGTCTTAAATTATTCCAAGATGTGCAGTGTGCCCGTCAATGACATACCCAGCTCTAAAAACAACATATTTATAGCCACAACTTTACACATCCCAAAAGATTTTTTAATATGATATTCAAATAAACCAATGGCTCCCACATTACACATTAACTCCCTCTCTATTTATATCTTAAATATAAAACATCTAAAACTTAAGAATTGAGAGGAATTTTTAATGCATTATTAAAATGGTACAGAAAGACATGAAGTCTGGAAAAATCTGAATTGGAATGCTGCTAGCCACGGCTTAAAACAGTTTTATTTTATAAATGGACCTGGTGTGCTCGTCTCATCATTTTTCTGGCATCTCAACAGCAGCCAAGGAAAGTTCTTGTCTGTCCAGCAGTGTCTCTTTGGTAGAGTTTAAGTAGGTCAGGGCAAGATGCAAAAAGCTTTCCTTTCAGTGAGAAATTAGACTCAGAACTCCCTTTAAATTTAAAACTACTTGCACCGAAAAACAAACAGATAGCAGATCCCTTGCTCCCAGATGTGGGCTTAAAGATCCTGAAGAGACAACACACCTTCAGTGTTGGAATTGCCAGTTTCCTGGAATATTTTGGACTATGTTGACTACAGTTGGGGAAATTGCCCACGTGATATCAAAGACATGGCAATGTGTCCTTGTATGTTGCTAGTACTCCACCATGGCTGTCCAACCGGCACCCTCCACCTAATGAGCAGTTAGGTGTCATGACTAGTCCACCTCTGTCAGAGAAGGTAATTTGGCTTTGTGTAATTTTGAAATACATATTGGAGCAAGAGTAGGAAAGAAAGAAATGGTATGAGGGTTAGAATTAGATTTAAAGACAGCAGGAAGAATAACCCAAAGATAATTTGATAATTTTTCTGAGTCTCCCAGATTAGATTATAGCATCTAGTAGTGTCTGTCAGGAGGCTAAAGATCACCATTTGGAAAAATGCTTGTATTGATCTGAACTTTCAATTAACGCCAACATCCATGATAAAAGTTTTGATAGTAATATTTAAACACTTTATAGTGTTAACATACATACTGAAGATGGTAACTGGGATCACCCCACCCCTTGAGTTATAGATAAAATTGCCCAGGTCTGTGTAAGTCTGAAGCTCTTCATAGGTTTTTGCTGATTTGGGGGTGCTTATAATCTTGAAGCCTCCTCTACTCATGGATTCTTGCATCCATGAATGTGCCTCTCCTTCACTAGGCATCAATTTAGATAGAAAATAGATACCTTTCATCAATTTCTACCATTCATGTGATTAGTAGAACTAACTAGAGGGGCACCTGGGTAGCTCAGTCAGTTGAGCATATCTGACTCTTGATTTCAGCTCAGGTCACCCCAAGGTTGTAGGATTGAGCCCCACATCAGGCTCCACTCTGAGCATGGTATGGGATCCTGCTTAGTATTCTCTCTCTTCCTCTGCCCCTCTTCCCCATTTGCACTCTCTCTCTCTAAAATAAAATTTAGGGGCACCTGGGTGGCTCATTCAGTTAAGTGTCAGACTTTGGCTCAGGTCATGATCTCATGGCTTATGGGTTCAAGCCCTGCATCAGGCTCTGTGCTGACAGCTCAGAGCCTGGAACCTGCTTCAGATTCTGTGTGTCTCTCTCTGCCTCTCCCCAATTCTCTCTCTCTCTCAAAAATAAATAAACATTTAAAAATTAAAAAATAAAATGAACTGAAAGTGTGCATGGTGTGATCTCAATTCTTTTATCTTTATTGAGGGCTGCAGAGAAGGACGAATACCATATGTTTGCACGTATAGGAGGATTAGGAGGAACTTAACAGAGGACCGTGGGGGAGAAGAAGGGGGGAAATTGTGGGGGAGAGGGAGAGAGGCAAACCAAGAGAGACTCTTGAATGCTGAGAACAAACTGAGGACTGATGGGTGTGGGGGGGAGGGTGGATAATGGGCCCAGAGGAGGGCACTTGTGGGGATGAGCACTGGGTGTTATATGGAAGCCAACTTGACAATAAACTATTTGTAAAAAAGAAAAAAAAAAAAGGAAAGGGGGAAAAGAGAGAGAGGGAAACAAACTATAAAAGACTCCTAATGACAGAGAACAACTGATGGTTGATAGAGGGAGGTGGGTGGGGGATGGATTAGATGTATGATGAGTATTAAAGAGGGCACTTGTTATGATGAGCACTGGATGTTGTAAGTTAGTGATAAATCACTGAATTCTGTTCCTAAAACCAATATTGCACTGTATGTTAACTAAAATTTAAATACAAATTTGAAAAAAAAAACTAACACCACTTAAAATAACAACTGAGAAAGTCTATTCCAGACAAATAGAAAAGTTAAAATAAACAAACAAACAAACAAATAAATAAGTAAAATAAAAATGTAAAACTCCAGAGGTGCCTGGGTGGCTCAGTCTGTTAAGCATCCAACTTCGGCTCAGCTCATGATCTCATTGTTTGTGGGTTTGAGCCCCACATTGGGCTCCTGTGCTGACAGCCAGCTCAGGGTCTGGAGCCTATTTCAGATTCTGTATCTCCCTCTCTCTCTGACCCTCCCCTACTCATGCTGCCTCTCTCTCTCTCTCTCTCTCTCTTACTCTCTCTATCTCTCTGAGAAATAAACATTTTTTCAAAATGTAAAACTCCAAAAGAATGTCGGGGCGCCTGGGTGGCTTAGTCGGTTAAGCGTCCGACTTTCCCTTAGGTCATGATCTCGCGGTTTGTGGGTTCGAGCCCCGCGTCGAGCTCTGTGCTGACTGCCAGCTCAGAGCCTGGAGCCTGTTTCAGAGTCTGTATCTTCCTCTCTCTCTGACCCTCCCCTGCTCACACTGTCTCTCTCTCTCTCTCTCTTTCTCTCTCTCCTAGAAATAAATAAAACATTAAAAAAAAAAAACTCCAAAAGAATGTGATATCGGGATGTGATAACATAAAAATTCAATTGTATGTAAACAAATGAAGAGTTCCATAAATAAAAAATATATGGACAAGCATAAAAAAAATAAAATGAAATTTAAAAAAATTTTTAAAAACTGGAGATTTTGGTGTCACAGTGGAGAAGTAGGGGCACATATAAGAAAAGTTCATTTCTCACATCATTTCACAAATAGCTTTAAAAATGTACCATCACCTCTCTTGTTTTCTCAAATTGTCTCTGGCTCCTGCCATCAGGCAAAGTGAGCTGTGAGCCTGAGGTAACTCAGGGACAGCTGGTGAGATGCCTAATCCAGCCCAGTGGCACCAGATGAGACTGTTTGACACCGACAAAATTCTAAACAGTGGTCATGATTCTTAAATCTCTGTAAAACATGAAACTTAATTTCCTTCACCTTGGAGTAAAACTGGATGTGGGGCCCAGACTATTTGTGACATAGAATAGAAAATGTAAGTATACCACTGTATGGGAATAATAAGAAGGAATAAAATTAAATAGCTACAAATTTAGGTAAGCCAAAAGACAAATTCTTCATCCCACACTGCCCCAGCTAATCATGGCATAATTAAGAAAAGTCATTTCCACATAGGTTTAATATAGTGTTCTAGGGTGGAGTTCAAATGAAATACTTCAAGAAGTACCAGCATATCCAAGTATTAAGTATTACGTGTTTAAGAAAGACATAAATGAGAACAATGGCCAATACACAGAGTGGAGATGGGTACTTCACTCCCAGACCACAGTCTTTATTTCACCACCAAAAAGAAAAGAAAAGAAAAAAATGGGAGTCTTTCAGTTATTTCCCCACACTTAAATCCAAATTCTTGATAATCAGAATAAAATTTTACTTTAACATTTAACTTCCCCATTCATTGTTGTTGTGTAAACTACTTGATACTGGCTTGTTTCAAATTCTAAATTACTTTTATTTCCCCCTATTGAAGAGATTTGGAAAGAATGGCATTTAGAAAAGAAGCCATCAGGGCAGGAAAGTAGCGTTAACACACTGAAGTCACTACATATACTTTAGAGAGTCTTGTAACCTTGATTTAAGTGTTAAGCTAAATATGGTTTCTCATCATATTTCTGTACTTGTGAGCTAACACCACAGAAAAGCAAACTGAAATGAATGAGGTTCTTTGATTAATTTTCTAGTACTAGACAGTTTAAACATTCACATTGGTGATGTAATTTAAATTACAGCAGATGAAAATGGCAGAGTCCTTAAATAGATTCCTGCACACTCTTTCAGGACTCAGAAGTCTCTTATTTAAGTACCATAGCCTATCTTAATATGATTTACTTGTTGATATCTGCTACTTCTAATGAGCTGCCAGGTTAGAGGCAGTGTGACTCATGTGATCCAGATGAATATTTCCACAGGAAAAAAACAAATATACAATCCTTATTCTGTTATTCTGAAAAGTGACAGTAGCTATGATGGCTCTGTGTTGTAACCAGGTGAAGGTCTATCTGACACCCTAGCAGATGTTTGCCAAGTAAAGAGTTTTAGGGATTTGATATTATTGGTTTATTACCCACCCTGACTCTGACACTCATAATAACATCCGCCTTTCGACGGAAGCATGCTAGGACTCTTACCACTTCAGAGCTAAATTAAAACACTTAACATAAACTATAGTTAGGTGTTGCTCTATAAATCCATCATATCTCTCTACTCTCACTCTGTCAAACTAAAGATTGAGCCAATTCTTCTCCTACTTGAGCTTCCTTGCTGCCTGAGTTTACCTTCCTGGTTCAAGCCAGAGAGGCCCTTCAGGATCTGTCAGGCTGCTATGCAGTTGCTCATATTACCAGCCACCAGCCTATGTAGTTACTCTGAAACCTGAAGGCCATAAACCATGGAATGCTTTCCAATTTCCTTTCCCAGGAACAATTTTATCTTTAGTTTACACTCCCTCTCTCTTGTTCTTAGCCATGCGTTGTAGATTTATATTCTATGATAGACAGAATAATGGTTCCCCAAGGATTTCCACATACTAATCCCCAGAACCTGCGAATGTGTTATGTTACATGGCAAAAGAGACTGAAAATGTGATTCAGGTTATGGATCCTAAAATGGGGAGATTATCCTGGATTATGAAGGTACACCCAGTCCAGTCAGTATAGCAACTAAAAGTAGAGAAATTTCTCCAGCTGGAGTCAGAGAGAGACATAGCAGAAGACAAAAGAGGTAGAGGAGAGATGGGGCAGAAAGGAAGATCAGAGAGATTCAACATCTGAGAAGGGTTTGACCCATGGGATTGTTGCTTTTGAAGAGATCTCCTTGGCCCAGAAGACATGTTATAGAGAAAAGGCCAGGTGTGTCTGTAAAACCTTTTGCTAATACCTTAGGAAGTTCAAAAGGTCAGAAAATTCCAGTTGCAGAAAGTGCTATTTGAAGAGACTAAAGGTGTGATTCATAGATCTCTTCAGCCATATCAGCAGAGGACCTAGAGATGACATTATCTATGAAAAACCTGTGTAGTGAATTCCAATGACATAAATAGAAGACTCATGAAGTCCCTGAGAGTATTATAACAGCAGAAACACTGCCACCTAGGGCTGAATGTAGCAGAAGTACAAAATGTTAAGAGACTGTCAGGACCATCCAGTTCCACCAACAGAAAACAGTCTGATAAAACTGCTCAGTTGTAAACATGTACTACCTTTCATGGAAGGGAAAGCATAACTCAGAGAAAGGAACCAAAACCTCAGAGGATTTAGCTGAGAACCACAGAGGATTATTTTCCCTAGACTTTGATATTTAATGGAGTTCATATGTTTGGATTTCAAAATTACTTGGGACCAGTTGCTCCTTTTATCTTTCCATTTTCTCTTTTTTCAAACTAGCATGTCTATAACTGTAATCTAATGTCTGTCACATCATCATATGTTTGGAAAAGATAACTTGTTTCTTTAGTTTCATAAGGCCAAAGATGGAGAGGAATTGGCTCCAAGAAGAATTATACCCACAGTTTTACTCATCCTTGATTTAAATGAATTGGGTCATTAGATCTGGGATTAGAGCTGATGAAGTTTTGAACTTAAATTGATGCTGTAATGGATGAGATCTTTGGAGATCTTGGAATGAGATAAGTATATTTTGTTATATGAAAAGGACATGCATCTTTGAGAGGCAAAAGGTGGACTGTGGTAAGCAGAATAATGAGCTCCCCAAAATTTTGATGCCCTAATTCCCAGAACGCTGTTACTTTATAGGGCAGAAAGGAAGGCACAATCACTGTGTTAATATGATTATGGTTATGGACATTAGAATTGTGATCATATCCTGGCTTATTCAGGTGGGCCCGATGTAATCCTCAAGTGCTAAAAGTAGAAGAGGAAAGCAAAAAAACTTAATCAGAGAGATATAGCGGGAAAGAAGCAGGAAAGATGAGGCAATTAGAGAGGTCATAGAGACAAGTATGAGAAGGACTGGACCCACCGTTACTAGCTTTAAAGATGGAGACAGAGGCCACAGGCCAGGGAACACAGCCAACTTCCAGCAACAGAAAACAACCAGGGCACCTGGGTGGTTCAGTTGGTTAAACATCCAGCTTCAGCTCAGGTCATGATCTCATGGTTCCTGAGTTCAAGTACAGAGCCCACTTCAGATCCTCTGGCCGCATCACCCCGCCCCACCCCCTCATCTCTTTGCCCCTCCCCTTCTCCTCATGTGTACATGCTACATCTCTCAAAATTAAAACAAACATTTTTTTTAAAAAAGTAGAAACAGGGAACAGTCCCTAGTCAACAACCAACAAGGAAATAAGGACTTCAGTGCTATAAACACACAGAATTGAGTTTTGCCAACAACCTGAATGAGCCTGAAAGTGGATTCTCCCACAGAGCCTCCAAGTAAAATCATAGGTTGTCCAACACTTGATTTCAGCCATGTGGCACCCATACAGAGAAACCAACTGAGCCTATCAGACTTCTGACTCATTTAAATGAGAAATAATATATGTATGCTCTTTTAAGCTGCCAAGTTAGTGCTGAGTTGCTAGTAACAATAGGCAACTAATATATATTCCCTTACATGGTTAGATTAGATTATTATAAGAATTTGAGTCTCTCTGCATTTCTAGTAGTATAGTAATAATACCTCCATGCCCTCATATTATTTACAACCAAAAGATTATTTTAAATAACCTTGTCTCTTACAGAAGGAATTTGAAAAATTTATTTTGTGCCTTGTGCTTAAAGTTAGAATGCTGACTTTTATTTTGCTGCTGCTTGTTAGAAGAATCAGTTTACAGATTTAAGATCTAAAATGTACCTCTCCAAAATTAGCTACATCACAAGATTGTAGTACTCTTATGAGTTTCTCTGTTGAGTTGTAAATGGTGAGTTTGAGTTCCAGAAAATCAAAGTGGTGTGCTGAAAGAGAGCAATCACCAAAATCAGAAAGTAGGAATTCTAGCCCTAGCTCTGATACCAAATAGCTCATGGCTTCTCACAAATCAATTTACCTCTCTGGATCTCATTTTTTTCCTCATAAGAATAAAAGGTGTGAGAAATCAGGGAGGCTTCCAAGATGAGGTACCACTTCAGTAAAATCTGAAAGACTGGTAGCCGTTAAGTAGCCAAGTGGTGTAGGGTTAAGTGCAAGAAGAACAGTCCAGAAGATTTAGCATATCCTATTCTGTATACTACATGCTACAACATCATTCTCCTGATGAATTCAGTGACTGAAAATCTAGACCCCAAAATGGCCTCTAAACTGGTTTAGAAGAATTCATACCATTTACTGGCAGCATTACTTCTGAGGAGGGTTCTATGGAAAACAGTGAGGGCTCAGAGAACCTTTATTCTGTAGTATTTATGATCATGAACTATGTGCTCAAAACCCATGATTCAGGTCCTGGTTCTGCCATTTATTAGCTGTGTGTTTTCTCTAGATGCCTCAGTTTCCATATCTGTAAAATGTAAATATGTGTGTAAGCACTGCTTAGGAGAGATCTTGGCACATAATATGCATTATCTGAATTAGCAAGCACTACACAGGTATTCATCAGTATCATTGCTGTGGTCTGTATTGTGTCCTCCCAAAATTTAGATGTCAAAACCCTCACTCCCAGTGTGGTAGTATTTGGATACTAGTAGTATCCAAACTAGTAGTTTGGATGAGTTCATAATGATGGTACCATCATGCTGGGATTAGTGCTTTTGTAAGAAAAGATACTAGGGAGCTTGCTGTGTGTGAGCACACAGTGAGAAGGATGCTATCTGCAAGCCAGGAAGAAAGCTGTCATCAGAAACTGGCCATGCTGGCCCCCTGATCTCGGACTTCCAGCTTCTACAACTGTGAGAAAATAAATTTATCTTGTTAAAGCCACCCAGCTCAGGCTGTACTGGCAGCCTGTGCACACTAACACAATTCTTAAGGAAAAAATTTGGGTTTTGTTCTGAAGCTGCTATTTTATTGAACTTTTAAATGATAATCCATTAATGTATCATTTATAATTTAAAATGAATAAAACCAAATCAAGGAAAAAAGCCTAAAATTCCTTTGTAGTTATACCTTCAGTTATCTCAAATTCTAGAATTAAACAAACTGTAGGTTGAATGAGCCATAAGAGAAAAACATCAATGCACAGTTTAATCAATATTCACTCTCAATTTGTAAGGTGTCTCATTGATCCACTTGTCAACTTTAAAGTGATGCAATTAACAAGTACTGGAGTAAAAAGATCCTTTAAGACAATATAAAAAACTCAAGAGAGTACTAAAATGTGACTCTTCTGATGACACTTAGAAATATATATAAAGTTATGGGGCGCCTGGGTGGCTTAGTCGGTTAAGCGTCCGACTTTCGCTTGGGTCATGATCTCGCGGTTCGTGGGTTCGAGCCCCGCGTTGGGCTCTGTGCTGACTGCCAGCTCAGAGCCTGGAGCATGTTTCAGTCTGTGACTCCCTCTCTCTCTGACCCTCCCCCTGCTCATGCTGTCTCTCTCTCTCTCTCTCCTAGAAATAAAAAAAAAAAAAAAAAAAGAAATATATATAAAGTTCTTTAATTGGGGCGCCTGGGTGGCTCAGATGGTTAAGCGCCCGACTCCGGCTCAGGTCATGATTTCACGGTTTGTGAGTTCAAGCCCCACATCAGGCTCTGTGCTGACAGCTGGCTCAGAGCCTGGAGCCTGCTTCTGATCCTGTGTCTCCTTCTCTCTCTGACCCTCCCCTGTCCATGCTGTCTCTCTCTCTCTCAGAAATAAATAAAAACATTTTTTTAAAACGTTCTGCAATTACTTCAAAGGATTACTTTATGAAAGAGAAGTGTTCAAAAAGTTAACAAAATTTGAAGCTTAGGAATAATCTGTGGAACTGCTAATATAAGATAAAATACTTAAAGAGAAATTATAAGTTGCTAAATTAAATATTGCCTGTAATCAGAATATAACTTAAAATATAATTACTACTGCTTTGGAGCTTATACTTTAGTAGCTCTGGCAGATATTAAATAATCAAATAAATTGGTGTATATTTGGATTTGTTTTCATTTTAATTCCAGTTAGTTAACAATCAGTGATATATTAGTTTCGTTGTCAACATAGTGACTCAACATTTCCATACAACACCCAGTGCTCATCACAAGTGTGCTCCTTAATCCCCATCACCTGTTTATCTCATACCCCACCCACCTCCCCACTAATAACCATCTGTTTGTTTTCTGTAGTTAAGAATGTTTCTTGGTTTGCCTCTCTTTTTTTTTCACTCTGCTCATTTGTTTTATTTCTTAAATACCATATATGAGTGAAATCATATGGTATTTGTCTTTCTCTGACTGACTTATTTTGCTTAGCATAATACTCTCTAGTTCCATCCACATCGTTGGAAATGGCAAGATTTAATTCTTTTTTATGGCTGAATAATATTCCTTTGTATACATATACTACCTCTTCTTTATCCATTCATCGGTCTATGGACACTTGGGCTGTTTCCATATTTGGCTATTGTAGATAATGCTGCTGTAAACATTGGGGTGCATGTATCCCTTTTAATTAGTAATTTTGTATTCTTTGGATAAATTGCTGGATTGTAGGGTAGTTCTATTTTAACCTTTCTGAGGAAACTCCATACTGCTTTCTAGAGTGGTTGCACCAGTTTGCATCCCCACTAACAGTGTAAGAGGGTTCCCCTTTCTCCACATCCTCATCAACACATGTTGTCTCCTGTGTTGTTAATTTTTAGCCATTCTGACAAGTATAAAGTGATATCTCATTGTAATTCTGACTTATATTTCCTTGATGATGAGTAATGTTGAACATCTTTTCATGTGTCGAGGGTCCATTTGTATGTCTTCTTTGGAAAAAAGTCTATTCCTGTCTTCTGCCCATTTTTTAGTTAGATTATTCATTTTTGGAGTGTTGAGTTTTATAAGTTCTTTATGTATTTTGGATGCTAACCCTTTATCAGATATGTCATTTGCAAATACCTTCTCTTATTCCATTGGTTGGATTTTATTTTAGTTGTTTCCTTTGCTGTACAGAAGCTTTTTATTTTGATAAAGTCCTAATAGTTTATTTTTCCTTTTGTTTCCCTTGCCTCAGAAGACATGTCTAGAAAGAAGTTATTATGGCCAATGTCAAAGGGGATACTGCCTATGTCCTCTTATAGGATTTTGATTGTTTCCTGTCTCATGTTTCCATCTTTAATTTATTTTTAATTTATTATTGTGGTTGGTGTAAGAAAGTGGTCCAGTTTCATTCTCCCATATGTCGCCATCCAGTTTTCCCAACACCATTTGTTGAAGAAACCATCATTATCCCATTGGATATTCTTTCCTGCTCTGTCAAAGATCAATTGATCTTATAGTTATGGGTTCATTTCTGTTTTTATTTAATTCTGTTCCATTGATCTATGTGTCTGTTTTTGTGCCAGAACCATACTGTTTTGATCACTACAGCTTTGTAATGCAATTTGAAGTCTAGAATTGTGATGCCTCCAACTTTGGTTTTCTTTTTCAAGGTTGCTTTGGCTTGTGCTTTGGTTCCATAAAAATTTTAGAACTGTTTGTTCTAGTTTTGTGAAAAATGGTGGTGGTATTTTAATAGAGATTGCATTAAATCTATAGACTTCTTTGAGTAGTATAAGCATTTTACTAATACTGAGTATTATAATCCATGTGCATGAAATGTCTTACCATTTCCTTGTGTCATCTTCAATTTCTTTCATCCTGTTTTATAGTTTTCAGGATACAGGTCTTTAAACTCTTGAGTTAGATTTATTCCTAGGTATTTTATTGTTTTTGGTACAATTGTAACAAGATTGATTCCTTATGTCTCTTTTTCCCCCTGAAGGGTCATATTAGCTGTGGGGTTTTTGTATATGGCCTTTATTATGATGAGGTATGTCCTTCTAAACCCACTTTGTTGAGGGTTTTTATCATGAATGGATATTATACTTTGTCAAATGCCTTTTCTGCATCTACTTAAATTATTATATGGTTCTTATCTTTTGGTAATGCATTGTATCACATTGATTGATTTGTGAATATTGAACCACCCTTACAACAAAGGTACAAATCTCACTTGATCATGGTGAACAATTCTTCAAAAGTATTGTTGGATTTGGTTGCCTAGTATTTTATTGAGAATTTTTGCATCCATGTTCATCAGGGACATAGGCCGGCGTTTCTCTTTTTTAATGGTGTCTTTATCTAGTTTTGTTATCAGGGTAATGCTGGCTTCATAAAATGAATTTTCCTTCCTTTTCTATTTTTTTGAATAGTTTAAGAATAATAGGTATTAACTTTTCTCTAAATGTTGGGTAGAATTTGCCTGTGAGACCATCTGGACTAGACTATTTTGATTACTAATTCAATTCCTTTGCTGATTATCAGTTTGTTCATGTTTTCTATTTGTTTTTCCTGTTTCAATGTTGGTAGTTTATGTGTTTCTGGGAATTTATCTATCTCATACAGGTTGTCCAATTTGTTGACATATAGTTTTACTAATTTTTTCAAAGAACCAGCTCCTGGTTTCACTACTCTATTTTTTTTTTTTTTTAGTTTCTATATCATTTATTTCTAATCTTTATTATTCCCTTCCTTATGCTAGCTGTAGGCTTCATTTGTTGTTCTTTTTCTAGCTCCTTGCATGTAAGGTTAGATTGCTTATTTGAGATTTTCCTTGCCTTTTTAAAAAAAGTTTATTCATTATTTTGGGGGGGGGCGGACAGAGAGAGAGGGAGAGAGAGAATTCCAAGCAGGCTCTACACTGTCAGCACAGAGCCCAACACAGGGCTCAGTCTTATAAACTGTGAGATCATGACTTGAACTGAAATCAAGAATTGGACACTTAACTGACTGTGCCAACCAGGCGCCTCAAGATTTTTCTTGCTTCTTGAGGTAGGCTTGTTTTGCTATATACTTCCATCTTCAAACTGCTTTAACTGCATCCCAGCAATTTTGGACCATCGTGTTTTAATTTTCATTTGTTTCCATGTATTTTTAAATTTCTTCTATATTCTGATTGATCCATTTATTTTTGGTAGCATGTTATTTAGCATCCATGTATTTGTGATCTTTCCAAATTTTTTCTTATGGCTGACTTCTAGTTCCATAGCATTGTGGTCAGAAAAGGTTTATGGTATGATCTCAGTCTTTTTGTATTTTTTAAGACCTGTTTTGTGACCTAATATGTGGTCCATTCTGGAAAATGTTCTGTGTGTATTTGAAAGAACATGTATTCTGCTGTTTTAGGATGAAATGTTCTGAATATATGTTAAGTCCATCTGGTCTAGTGGGTCATTCAAAGCCACTCTTTCCTTGTTTATTTTCTCTTTAGATGATCTGTCCATTGATGTAAATGAGTTGTTAAAGTCTCCTACTATTACTGTATTTTTTTTTTAATTTTTTAATGTTTATTTATTTTTGAGAAAGAGAAAGAGACAGTGTAAGTAGCAGAGGGACAGAGAGAGAGGGAAACACAGAAGCTGAAGCAGGCTCCAGGCTCTGAGCTGTCAGCACAGAACCTGATGCAGAGCTCGAACTCACTGACCGCAAGATTATGACCTGAGCCGAAGTTGGATGCTTAACCAACTGAGCCAACCAGGCACCCCTATTGTATTATTTTCAGTGAGTTCCTTTATGTTTGTTATTAATTGTTTGATATATTTCGGTGCTCTAATTTGTATTTTATTTTGCCTATCCCCTCTAAATTTGTCCATAGTACTTTTTACATATTGCTATCAATCTTGCTTGCTGAGACCCTAAATCAGGCTTTCCATCCAGTCTACATAAAGAGATAAACACAATGAAGAAATTGTTACATAAAACACAGCACACTGGATTGAAAGTCAGTTGGGTTCTAGCTCTGCCCCTAGTCAAGTGAAGTTGCAGAGTTCTTTGGACTCTGTAAAATTAAGTGGTACATAGATGTCCTGGTAGGTCCTTGCAATTATAAATCTTGTGATAAATATCTTTTCAATCCCAACATTAATTTGGATGCCAGCAATTTGCTATTTCATAACAAATAAAGGTTGTGTCTCCCAGCAGGGAAAATGGATTTAAAATTATTGATGTATAAACAATTCATACAAATAAGTAATAAGTAAGAAAAATTGTAAGACACAATAGGCTCGGCTTAAAGAATGGTCAGTGTAATCAATAATGCACAGCTTTGGTTGTGACTGGACAGGATGGTTAAATGGTGCAATGTTGAAACTTTTTCCCTACAGTCTTTAAAAGCAAAGAAGATTTCAAATTGCAGTGGGATGGTTTCAGAAATAGGAAAGCTGAGATGACATATTAAGCACGTTCGAACCCTCTGAACATTCTGAGACATTTTCTTCATACCTAAAGTATTTTTTTCCATAAAAGAAGAGTTCTTTTTAATTATCCATGGACATACATTATTAATTAAACTCTATCTTTGAATCATAATTTACACTAAAGTCTCCAGAGGTTAAAAACATGTATGAAAATTTGAAAACTCCATTCAAGAGGTCACTGCAAGCACATCACATTGTTTAGTTATGATGTGCTTTATGACTGGGGGTGAGTCACACTCACTGCAATACTCTAGGGGAATTAGACACATTAATCTAATTATGAGAGTTTCACAGCACTCTAAGCAGAAAGACATTCACCAAATTTCAATTATTTTTAGAAGATCTATCTTAAATTTAATTTAAAATGTGATTAAGTTCTCTTTTCTGTTATCTAAGCTGAAGTAAAGGCAGTCTTTAAATTTATTCAAAGACAGAAGAGTAGCATTATTACTGTTTGGTTTCTTCACATAGCTTACATTTAACAATAAAATGTCTCATCGTTTTCTTTACATCTAATATTATTTTCTCAACTAAGTTTAACCTTTTTTCAACTAGGTTTAATATTAGACAGTATTGAACCCAATAAAGTGCAAATATTAAACATTTTATTGTTCCCAATCCCTGCTTTCAAATATCCTTTGTCAAATCTCTTCTCCTGACCTTAACAGCATCTCAGGAAGATCCTCGAGCTTTTAGGTCACTGTGAATATTTTAAAAATCTAGTCCACTCTAGGGTAGTTTAAATTTGCAAATCTTATATTCAATTTAGTGTTTATAGCCTTACCTTCCAAAGTACTAGCCAGTGCAGCCTAAAGGACATGGATTATGTCAAGGTCATGGTCTGCTCTTTCATTCCTTCAGAGAGGTGAGAACAGAAACATGCTATAAGGAGATACGGATGGGGCCAAGAATATTGGTGCTTATTGAATATCTCTGTGCTCCTAGACATTTCCTCATGCATCAAATTGGGGTAATATGATGAGTTCTTAAAGTGGAACATAAAGGGAAATGAAGTATCTTTTCTGGTCTAGGCAGTTAAAATCAAGGGTATCTTTGATATGTCTACTCTTTCCCTTGGCTCTGTGGCTGAAAACAAAGGGCTCAAGTCTAACATGGCAGTGTTGAACTACATGTTGCCTGGGTCTCTTAGTTGCAGCTGGGAGAAAAGTGGCCTGCCCAGCTTGCATCAGATTGTGATGTAAAGGGATATACATTTCTGTTTCACCAAGCCATTAAAAATCTCACATTTATCTTTTATCACAACATAATCTGTCATGCATCCTATTTGGTGCAAAGATAGACTGAGAGGTGAGGCAAAATGAGTAAGCTGCACTGGATCTGACCAAAGAAACAAAGGAGAAAGAGAGGATGGGTGCATGAAATGACAGCAAACCCACTTGAGGTTGTTTGTACACTGGTGAGGAGCCAATAAAGTAAGAAACTGGCAATGTTACGAAGAGAGATTGTAAGTGGGCCAGTTTTCATGAAGGGAATTGAAAGACTAAGATTAAGGACACAAGTGAAGAGACAAGTCTGGAAAGGAGTGTTTGCTCAAAGACAAGAGAAAAGGAGAAAACAAAGAAATCAGCTGGAAAAATTATTAAAAGCTGTAGAAAATCCTGGCAAATAAGACCACTTTTGCCTATCTCCTGATAGAGGTGTAATCAACAGAATTTCCAAATGACTTGAGCTTATATTAAGCTCCTCTCACATACTTAAATTTATCCAGCTTTATCCCCACAGGCACTTAATATCTCTCCTTAAGGTATACTAAGCCTGATATCTTCTAAATGCTTTTAATGCATTTCTGGGCAGAGTTACTCATGCTTCCTGTACACTAGCAATATCATATATTAGAATTGGGAATTATTGAGGTATGTGTTAACTAACATGAACATGATGAAAGTCCAACAGAATTAAGCACAGGTTTTACAGGAAGGTATTTTGTTTAAATTGAGCACCAAACTGAAGAAAAAGATTATTTTATTTTTTAAAAATTTGGAAAAATGTAATTTATAGAAAAGTATAATATGTTTTGTATTAAAGAGACCAGAAGGGAGAAATAGAGGGAGAAAGGGAAAGGTGCCAGTTCTAAAATTTTGGTAAGTTGTAAGATGCTGCTTCCTCCTATTTCTATTTCTCCCACTAAATTCCTAAACAATCACCAGATCAGTAGATAATTGAGCATGCAAATTTACTGTTCCAATAAATGAGTCAATAGATTTGGAAATATTAACTTATTTTACATGTGCCAGTATCACTCTTTAAAATCAAGTGATGATTATCATGTTTTGTCTCTTTAAGAAATCAGTCTTTAACTTCTTCAAGGATCCTGTTTCAAGAGCAAAGAATAAATATTAGTTGGTTCTTCCATACAACTGATAATCAAGCTTTTTATTATTGTTCCTTTCCAATATCTCTTATATCTGCCCACACTGTATCATACTCTATTTCAGCCCTTCATCACCTTATACCACGATCCTTTAGATCTTCAGAGTTCCCAACCTTCCATACTATCCCAATTACTCCTAAAAGTGCTATTTTTATCATGTCATTCTTGGACTTGAAACTTCCAGTGCTTCCCCACTGTGTATAATAGAGAGGTTATTATTACCTCACATTCAGGGATGGCCTTCAAAGGGATTTTCTAAATCCCTTTGTGCTGAATTTCTGTGCAAACTTCTTTATACTGTATGTTATTTTGTTGGTAAAAATATCCAGTTTTCTCGTATCCTGTGGAAAGCCCTAAAAAAGGTTGAAAATCACCAACCCATAGCGAGAAACCCAAACTCAAAGACCAGAATACAAGAAGTAAGATCAAGCGTGCATTTCACTAGTGGTCCCTAAATAGATTTTCTGCTGGGTTAGTTCTCCTCATCCTATTCATTCATTTGTTCATTTACTCAACAAGTGTTCCTTGAGCACTTTAATGGTCCAGACATGAACTATGGACACAGAGAGCACACAAGTGAAAGAACAGTTTCATCCTTAAAATACTTCTGGGCTCTTATGAGAGCATACCTCTCAGGAATTTGGGGAATTCAGTCAGTGAACAGGCCTGGTATTTCAGGAATTGAAACAAGGTATGAGAGTAGAGTAAGGGAAATGGCCCTTAGGTGTCAAGAACAAAAAGAGAATGAAAGTAATATCCAAAGGCCTTCTCTAACACATCAAGTCCAAAGAGTAGTGGTGGGCAAAGATGTGAAAATCAAACAGTAGCAGATTCCAAAGCTCAACCAAGCTATATGGAACAAATGAATTCAAGAAGATAAACAGAAGCTTGAGTCAGTAGAGAGAGACTGGAGTGCCAGTACAAAAAAGGTTGTATGTAGCCTGATTCCTTACCATGTAGCCTCCACATGTGCCAGTAGGAGAGGAGGACCCTAAAGGGTGCTGAGAGAGTCCTAGAAGCTTTACAGTGGTGGTCACACATAGGCTGATCCTTCAAAGATGAGCAGAATTTTGTCAGATGGACAGAGGGGAAGGTAGAACAATCCATAAAAGGGAATATTAAATACAAAGGCCCATAGACTTGACACATCATGTTTTGAGGAATGAAAAGTGGTTTAAAATAGAAGTGTGGGGTAAATTATTTAGAGATGATGCCCAATAACCCTCTCTAAGTATATAGATACTTACAATCCAAAAGAAAATTATATTTGTAATCCAGAATATTAGAATAACCAGAGTTCACTAGACCAAGCCCCTTTATTTTACAAACCAAGAAACTCAGGTTTGGGAGGACATTTGTCTCACCCAAGTTAACTGACGGCAAAGTCAACACTGCATTTCTCATATGCTAGTGTAAGTTTTATTTGATGTATGCACATAGCCTTATCCAAACTATTTGGCCTCCTACCAGAACGAGGCATCAGAAGAAAAACCATTCATGACGATAAAATCAGAAGGTAGGTGGGAAAATGGTAATTTTTCACTTTCATAGTTTATAATACTGAGTACCATTGGAGAGTCCAATGATTAAAAAAAAAAAAAGTAGTGAAGACATGAAAAGAGTGAGGTAATCCTATCATCTCTGTACCAGAATTAGAGCCTAGCATGGTTTCTGGTACCTAGTCAGTGGTATGCTGGTAAATGGTTAACCAATAGCATTCAGGACAGGAAGGGTGGAGATTCATTTGTACGGTTTTCCAATTTCTGTGGTTTAAATATGTCCTTCATGGCCAATTTTAAGCCACCAATGTGATATAAATGAGATGCTACCAATCGGCTCTTAGGAGTCAGTACAAGCTGGTTCAAATGTATCACTAGTAGTAGATGACAATAAACACCTAATGAATCCATCAACAACCAACCACCACCTATAGGACCTCCAACCTCCTTCTGGTTTCAGTTAAAGTTGAGCTAAGCCTGCCCATTTGTGGCAGACAAAATGAAATAGTTAATCTATCTAGTGGGGCATTTACTAAAAGAATATAGAGACACTAAACCCTACCTTTGCAGTACAATAGCACTAGCCTGCTCCTCCCTACCTTGGCTCACTACTTTGAACTTGACCTTGCTCTCTGGTGTTACCCATCACAGTTCCAGGAACAAGTGTGACAAAAACAATGGCCAGAATCATTGGAGAGATTCTTTTTAGAGTCGTTAAATCATCTATATTTGATTCTGAAATTATGTTGAAATCAGGAAGATGAAAGTCATGCATAAATCAATGTCAAGTGTGACACCCAGAGATAAAACCAAGTGATAAGAGAAGGCTATATGGAAACTTGGTGACATTCACAAGCAACTGATATAGAGGCAGAAGGTCACTCATCACTATTAATAACTCTACTGGTTTTGCACCCTTAATGTGGCTAAATGTGAATAATGGGCTCTGGATGAAGTACTACAATTTTGGTGTCTCTCCTAGGAGTTGAGACCTTCATTGCCCAGTCATGCTAACGTGGGTATTTGAATGGTCCTTTAAGGAAAGGCATTCTAGGGCTAGAAAATCATGCTTGGGCTTCCTCTGCAGGACTTCACCATTTAATCAGCCTAGCTGGCACTTCTGTAACTTTCACTGAAAAGCTTTCTTGTTTTCTTTCCAGCTTTTCCCTTGTTCTCTCATCTCCCAAATTGACTCTGTGTGAACCAGGCCACACTGGCAGCTCTCTGCTGCCCTCTTCTGTCAAAGAGTGGTAATGACTCTAGGGGCCCCATCCTTTGGACAAAATCCAAGGTCATCAGGAATCTTCTTCAGAACCACTTATTCTCTGTTCTTTACCTTCCAGCGTCTATATATTTCTGTGAACTGTTGACACCTATTCCTGCTTTGTACTCTGGTATCAGAGACAACTAGCTCTCCCGGATTCTTTCATAATTTCTCTGTTGACACATGTGGGTCTTTTCCTGAATTTCCACTTCTTTCTTATTAATAATAATGGATATCTTCAAAGAGACAATTCAAGGACATCTGCTTCTTTTCCCCCACATTCAATCCTAAAAGAATATCCCCTTAAAAATCTTCAAACAGCTCAAACTGAAGGTATAAAGACCTAGCATTTCTACATTTCTGTTACAAATGTTACACTGTTACATTGTTCACTTTTTCTTTGCACAATCCTTATGTATACAGATTTCTAAGATAGAGTTAATAGTTTAGCTAGATGTCTGGTCCTGGCCTTCAAATGACTAGAGTATAAGATCTGGTCCTCTCAGGAGGAAAATTAAAAATTAAAATAAAAAATTAAAATATGACTTACCATGTGAATTTCCAGCAAACTTATGAAAATTCATCAACACTAGAAATATAATGGGTAATCACACCCTAAAATTAGGCAAATATGTAAATAAACCAAGATGGTAGAGGAAGAAAGATTATTGTCTTAGTGTGGGGATTTGCAAAGGGTTTGCTATGACAGCTCCTGTCCTTGTTCGTGTAGCCACGAATTGAGGTTTGTCAACAAGAAAAGATGGTTCTTACTTCCGAGAGGCGATTTATTTTCACTAGCCTCTGCATCCCCTTCCCTGTGCAACACTATTAAGAGTGTACAACTCTATAATTTACACAGACACATGCTAATTATTCTGTTTTCTAAAGAGATAGAAAGATTTAGTCTGCCAGTATCAGTTCCAAAATGGATGATCTATTGAGGATTAAGTTCTAAGCTTATCTTCACTACATTCATCCATAATAATAAGATTTTGTTTCATTTGAATATAAATGCTGCAGCTGCAGTATCTGAAAGCAGGATTTATTAAAAATCCCTACCCAAGCTATTACTGAATATGTTGTCCACATGTCTGACATGAGTTTTCTAAAAGTAAATTAACATTTACTCAGAAGGGAGCTAAAATGAGTCCACAATGTAAATGCATCACCTTATTTCTATTTTATATAATTGTATTATATATTACCTTTTAAACTAACATCAGGAATTGTCTATTTTTAATAAAGAAATATCTTTCTGTCATTGGGTAAAATCAGCTGATCCAAATCAAATTCTATACATCAAATTTTATAAAAGTAGATCACTCTGAAATAAGCATAGCTTATTATGGATAATGTAGTGTCCCTACTATAAAACAGCTTTAAATTGCTTTATTATAATGTTGTCAGTAGGTAAAGGCAACACCAACAATGGATTTTACATATTCTGAGGAATGAGACATCCCTATTCTTTTTAACATTTTTAACATGACAAACCTAATTTCATCCATCATATAAATAGCCCACAATACAGAGATTCATCACTCTGCACATGTGAGAAAATATATTCAATCAATTAAATCTTAATTTAAAAGAATGAACATAACCAACATTTAACACATCTATGTGTCAGAACTTAAGATTAAATCTAGGTAATATTACTGACAAAAATTAAATTCTTCATTTACCTTTTGTGTATACTGCAAACAAATATGTTTTTGTAAAATCTAGTCTGCCTCAATTATAAGTGGTTAGAATCTACTAATAAAGTTGTATGTCTTGAATTTCCAGCCTTTATGTTTCAGGCAGTCAACACCAAGAATATAAAAGAATGACATAGTCATAAAAATTTTATGTAAACACATAGTTCGGTGCTTTGAATTAGAGTAAACATAAAGATTAGTCATTAATTTGCTGATGGTTCTTAACATTTCTTGGCTATCTACCAACTTTTGTACATCCAATGCTGTGTAGAAAACCAGTATTTCTCCAGTATGGCCACTAGATGGCAGAGACTTGGAGACTGGGTCTTGGCCTAAAAGTAGTTTAAACAAAACAAAACACAAAACAAAATCTTTATGAATGGTAGGCAGAGAGAAATAGAATTTATAATACTTTGGATCAAAGAAGAAAAGAAGAAGTAATAATGATTCTTTCCTTAAACCAGATTTAGGTACCTCATATAAAGATTTAGGACACAAGGATTTTGCAACTTGGCATAGGGAAGAAAACTGGTAGTGAAATTCAAAAGTATTTTCTCTGAAACTTGTCTATTTTTAACTATAATAAATATTACAACAGAATAGCAATAAAGGGAATCTATAATGGTTAAAACCCATGGTTCTCTCTACTCACTTTGGAACGAATACAGATACATATATGTATGCAACTACTAGGAACCTACTTTTACAGTTTAATAAATAAGTTGAAGCTTAAACTGAAGCTGTCTCATGGCATATTGAGCAATTTGCTTATTTATTTTTAATGTTTATTTATTTTTTGAGAGAGAGAGCGCAAGCAGTGGAGAGGCAGAGAGAGAGGGAGACACAGGATCCAAAGTGGGTTCCACACTGTCAGGACTGAGTACCATTTAGGGGCTCAAATTCAGGAACCATGAGATCATGACCCAGACCGAAGTGGGAGGCTTAACTGATTGAGTCACCCAGGCGCCCCCACACTGAGCAATTTAGATGCCTTTACATGCAACTTCTTATTTATAAATCCCAAAAGTAATTTTTATTCCAAATAACATTTTTAACAGCTTTATTGAAATAAAATTCACATACCATACAATTCAGCCACATAAAGTGTACAATTCAGTATTTTTCAGTATAGTCACAAAGTTATACAACCACCACCACAATCTAATTTTATAACATTCTGTCCTCTTTCAAAGAAATCCTGTACCAGTTGGCTGTCAATACTCATCGCCTTTACTGTCCACCCCACTAATAACTAATCTACTAATCTGTGTCTCTATGGATATGCTTATTCTGGGTATTTCATATAGATGGAGTCATACAATATATCATCCATTGTGACTGGCTTCATGCTCTTAGTGTAATGTTTTCAAGATTTATTCATATTGTGCGATGTATCAGAATTTCATTCCTTTTTAAGACTGAAAATACTCCATCATATGGATATAACACATTTTCTCTATCCATTTTCTTCATTAGTTGATGGACATTGAGATTGTTTCCATCTTTTAGGTATTATGAATAATGTTACTATGAACACTGGCATACAAATATCTATGGGAATCTCTGTTTTCAAATTCTGGGTTATATACCTAGGAGTGGAATTACTTGGTCATATAATTCTATGTTTAACTTTCTGAGTGACTGTCCAACTATTTTCCACAGTGGCTGCACGATTTTGCACTTCCACTAGCGATGCACAGTGTTCCAAGTGCCATTTTCTGTAGGTTGTTTCTTTGTTTTTTATAGTCATCCTAGACTGTATGAATTGGTATTTTGTTTTTCAGTCTACTTATTTGAGAGAGAAAGAGAGAGAGAGAGAGATCATATGAGAGCAGGAGAGGGGCAGAGAGAGGGAGAGAGGGACAGAATCCCAACTGTGAGATCACGACCTAAACCAAAATCAAGAGTCAGACACTTAACTGACTGAGCCACCCAGGTGCCCCATTGAAATGATATTTCATTGTGGCTTTCATTCATTTTATTTTTTGTTTTCAAAAACCAATTTATCTGTCTCCAACTTCATTTTGACTTTCTACATTTTAATTATAATTTATAAAATTCTCAAATTTTATAAGACATGACACTGTTAAATTCATAAAATTCTCAGTTATATCTATTCATCTGGTTCTTGATAAAAGCTACTATAAAAAAACTTGTTTAGAAGACTATCCATATTGACATAGCATCTGACTAACTGGTCAAATTTTCTGGAAAAAATATTTTTTTCTCACAACTGCTGTTTTTCAATCTTGACCCCAATCTGCTAGTAGTGACGGCAGATGAAACACAAAAATGTGTCATGAATTTATTTAATAAAAGTCATATACAGTATGGTGAGGACAACAACTACCACCATTGTTGGTGGTACCAGGCGTTTACATCTGGTAAGCCTCAGGCCGAAGGTGGCAAAGGTAGTAATCTACTGAATTTGGATTCAAACCAAGATGTCTGGCTTCAAGGGCAATTTTGCTGGCCTCTTTATTGTGTCCTCTCGAGACGGGAGGATTATATTAAATTTCCAAATAAAGATTTAATATATGTGTCTATAGATAAACAGACAGGACTTAGATTTGTGATGATAATACTGAGGAGGCCCAGGGACAAGAAGACCTTGTGTTTCACAATGTGTCCCACCCAGTATCTTAATGCAACTATGCATAAAAGTGTAAGAAACATAACAGAATGTAAAGCATGACAGTATTCATTCATTTGTTCTTTCCTTTATTCATTCATTCATTCAAAAATATTCAGAGAGTGATGATCATATATTAGATAATACCCTAAGCACTGACAATACATCAAGGAACAATAAAAATCCCTGCACTTGGGATCCTTCCTTGTAGTAGATAGATACAGATAAGTAATACAGGAATCTAAAAATAAAATGAGCTCATTTTTGATGGTGAAAAAAAAGCTAGAAGTGAATTCAAAAGAGTGATGAAATAAAGAATTGTGGTGGCGAGGGCCTACTTTGACTCAGAGAGTCAGATAAGATCTCTTTGCAAGGATGACATTTGCACTTATACCAAAAAAGATGAGAAGGAGCCAACTATGTTACGATCCGAGGAAAGAGTGCCAGGCGAAGGGAACAAACAAAGCAAGTGAGAACACATGGAGATGAGAACAAGCATAGTTGTTGCAGGAAGAGGCAGATGGCTACAGAGGTTGGGACATAGTAGATGGCATCGGGGGGGAGGGGTAAAATCTGAGGAACAGGTAACCGTGAAGGCCTGTTGGCCACGATAAGGAGTTTGGGCATTGGTCTAACTGGGGGAGTAGACATTAGAGGATTTTAAGAAAAACAAAAACAAAAACAAACAAACAGAAACAAAAAAACCGTGGTCAGCAGATATGGTAGAAGTGATTAGATTCAGGATATATTTTAGAAGTAGAACCAGGATATCTTGCTGCAGTATCAGATATTACAGGCAACAGAAAGCAAAGAGTTACATTTATGAAATGGTCTTACATTGTAAAATATAATTTGTACTTGTATTTTTGTAAACCAGAAGAGAAAATGTAAATTTCCTAACAGGATTGAAATTAAAATAAGAGAAAAACTCTGTTTCTCATTTTTCTCTTCTGGAGAAAAATTAAAAATTTCCATCACTACATCAGACTGCAGTCCAATAATTTTAATCACACCATTCCTCTACTGGTAATGATATGTAGTTTATTGTATTTGTTGTGGTATGTGCAGAACATTTTTCTAAGAAAAAAATAATAAACTCCTTGGCCATAATCACCAAAGGGCTTTTCATTTAAATAGCTGCATGTGCTCCTAGTGGCAAACACATCTATAGGTAACTGCCCCACAATCACAGCCTCTGTTCCAAACTACTGTCATCTATAATCCCACCCAAGGAACCAGCCAGGCATCCCTGTTTGTACCATTCCCTAACCCCAAGACAGATGTGACCAGACCAAGACTTCCCAGGACTGGATAATTTATTGGCAGACAACTGATAGAACCAAGACAAGTAGAACCCACTTGTGGTGTAAGTTCTGGAACTGAAAGGCCATAGAGAAAGAGTTGGAAGCCACGCCACAACAAAGCCAAGTACATGCTGTAGTTACAGGGGAACAAAAATTGTGAATAGTGGGCCGGAGTAGAAGAGAGAGGAGGTAAAGCCAGTAAGAAGAGAGTAGAAAGTGGCAGACTAAAAAAGCAGAAACAAGTAAACATACAGACTCAGAATTCAAGAATCCTATGGTTTGCGTGGCTATCTTCCAAATAGAATTCCTGGCTGAGACACTCCCTTACTCCACTTTAAATATGATGTTATTGACACATAGCTGGCTTTCATTTAACATTTTTTTTTAAGAACAAATCTACTGCAAGGCCTGGCTATAGGGTGTTCCCTGGTGAGATATTACTCACTGACTGATCTATCTTCTCCATTTCAAAGAAAGGATGAGTCTGTTTCAGACTATGAGTCTTTCAAGATAGCTTCATACTACCTCAGTAACCCTCCATGATTCTAAGAAAGTGAAGAAGGTTAAAATTACAGCTCCTTTTTCCAAAAACCTTTAAGTGGTATTATTCCATGCCACCTTAAACTTTCATGATGGCCACCAAACCAGAAGTGAAAACTAAGAAAAGGCATTTTTTTTCTGGCCAATTTTATTTGATCCAGCCCTGGTTTGCTAGCTGAGATTAGAATATGTTTGGTGATAAGATGTAGTATATGAGAGTTACAAGTATGTTATCACATTCTGCTATACCATGGAACCAAAATAAAAAGAAAATATGTAGGGCTATCACTAGAAATATGCAGGAACCTGATAAGGAAAAGGAAGTCTGGAATGCGACAAAGTCCACAGATAAATTTAATCAAGGGTAGCAAAATTCAAATAATAAATACTCTGGGCACCAAAAGATCTGAAATAGAAACAAGGACAATGTGATACATTTTTAACTGTATATTACCACCCAAGTTATATTTATGTGTATACTGCATACATATATGTATATAAATTCATAAAGAAAGGGCTGCAAGAAGGCACACCAGCTGGTAATACCAGTGATTGCCTTTGGAGAAGCCATCAGAGACCAGGAGTAGTCAGAGAGAACTCGGGCTTGATCTAGAATGTCTGCATTTTTTTTTTACAACAAGAGCATAAGCATAAATTATTCTATAATTAAACATGTTTTCTAATTATATAAGGAAAATATGAAGAAATGCTTTAAAATGAAAAAAGAAAAAAATGACATCATAAGAATTATGATAATGTGAAAATCGTTGCCAAGGACAAGGGTGTAATGTTGGCCAGTTTGCCAATGTGTGACCCAATGGAAATCATGGCTAAAGGCTTACAAATTCCTGCTACCAAATTCTACAGAAAACTTTTTTATAAGTCCCTCTAATCAGTTTTTTCATTGAAGTGGGAAGGGATAAGATCTACTACTGCTAAATGGGCAAGCTGCATCAGTTCTCAACAAAAGATGAACTGTTCTGAGTTCTTCCTCACCCAACTTTGATAAAATCTGAAAAGATGTCCCTGTGAAAAAGCTGGCGAGAGATCTGCTAACGTGACAGGACTGATAAAGGACCCTCATTTTAAACCCATAATGCTTTATGCTTCTATTGCAGTGAGTTAATAGTGGACAAACAGGAATCAATGGATGACAGGTAAGCTGTTCTAAGAATTGTTAAGAGCACAAACTTAACGTTGAAATATCAAATAATCATCCATCTTGTCATTTTTTAATCACCCTGTCCAAACCACCTTGTTATTCAACACATAACTGAGATTTCTTACCATCAAACCAAAAATTTCCCCAACCCCTTGTCAGAATACTAATCACACTTTCAAAGCATGATTTAAAAAAAGAAAAAAAGAGAGAAGATAAGGAAAGAGAATAGTGAGAAATTTACTTGCTTGGGTGCCACATATCTGAAAGCATTCCAAAAGCATGACCTAATCTAAAGTGTTCTAGAAGCAAAAGATAAAGTCACATTTATTTTCATTAGCTTTAAAGACATCTTACCTACCTCACTGAAGGTATTTAAAAAGAAAATTTGAGAGATGAGATCATGATTTTCAGGCTAAAATAAAACACCATCTGAAAAAGTACATGAAATGTTAGGGAAATTTTCAGTATGTCTAGGAGAAGGAACATAACAAAACATTTTATTGGTATTCTTTCCTTCTGTTTTTGAGGATAGAAATGCAAATATATAAAGATAACTTTTTAAAGCACTGTCTTTTAGTTTTTTAAGTGTGCTTTTGTGTATACCAGTGAATCACAGTTAAGAGGGTGATGGACTTTCAATGGACTTCCCATTAATAACTACAGCTTTGCACACATCTGTCCATTCTCTTAGATGGTGCCCGTAGGCCCAAGCCACACATCTGCATGACAGACAAGGATGGCCTAGAAGTCATGCTGCAGGGCCTAAAGCAAGTGACGTTACTAGATTCTGGGAGAATTGAACTTGTGATCCTTGCATCCATGAGGTTGTAATCAAAGGAGTTTATAACCAATAGCTGCTTGGGTAAAAGCAGTTTTCAAGAATAATGATGGCATGACATGGATGGACCTTGAGCGTGTTATGCTGAGCGAAATAAGTCAGGCAGAGAAGGACAAATATCATATGTGTGCACGTATAGGAGGATTAGGAGGAACTTAACAGAGGACCAAGGGGGAGAAGAAGGGCAGAAATGGTGGGGGAAAGGGAGAGAGGCAAACCATGAGAGACTCTTGAATGCTGACAAAAACTGAGGACTGGTGGATGTGGGGGGGAGGAGGGGTGGGCATGGAGGAGGGCACTTGTGGGGATGAGCACTGGGTGTTATGTGGAAACTAATTTGACAATAAACTATTTGTAAAAAAAAAAAAGAATAATGATGGCATGAACAGCACTTCAGAAAATAAAAATATATTATTGAAGACTAGCAAATAGTATGGAATAAATTTCTGCTTTCAAATCATGTCCAAAGTACTTTTTGTTGTTGTTTTTAAACCTCAGATAGCTTTTGGTGAAATAACTTTGAATATATTTTTTAAACCTAAAATTTTGTTTTTGTGTATTTTAAGTCTGTCTTTTCAAAAAGTAATCTTATCAAAATCAGTTTTTAAGACTCTATGAGTTACAAATTCATTACTAGAGGAACCATAATAAGCTATTAATCAGAAATGACTGGATAAGCTAAGGTAGGAGCAAATTAGTAATTGATAAACTAGTAAGCTAGTAAACTAACAAATTTTATGCTGATGTAGAAAAATAAAACCAATCATGAGATTCAACACAAATTACCAGCAACATTTAGATGCATAAACAATGGCTCTCAGTGGATCCCAAATGAATTTAGTAGCCAGAAAAACCAGAAGTGAGGAACCGTGATGGTTCACTTTATGTGCCTTTGTATGCTATGGCATCCAGATATTTGGTCAAGTCCCAGTCTGGATATTGCTGTAGAGGTATTTTTTAGATATTAACATTTACAGCAATAACCTTAGAGTAAAATAGATTATCTTCTATAATGTGTGTGGGCCTCATCCAATCATTTGAAGCCTTTAAGAGAAAACAGACTGAGGTTCCTCAGAGGAAGAGGTAATTCTGTCTGCAGTCTACCTTTGAACTCAGGCCACAGCATGAATGCTTACCTGGATTTCCAGCTTGCTGGTCTACCCTGCAGATTTGGACTCCCTAGCCCCTACAATCATGTGAGCCAATTCCTTCATATGTCTCTCTGTCTTTCTCCGTGTGTGTGTGGTGTGTGTGTGTGTGTGTGTGTGTGTGTGTGTGTGTGTGTGTGTGTGATATATGTGTGTGTGTGTGTGTGTGTGTGTGTGTGTGTGTGTGTATACACATCGTATTTGTTCTGTTTCCCTGGAGAACTCTGATTAATACAGAAACCAAAAACAAACACTTCATTGCCTTAGCAAGTTTTTCCTCCTGGAAAAAATAAGGGGGAAGGGACATAAAGACAAATACCTATGATTACTCTTAAATATCTGCATCTCCATGAAAAAAGTGAAGGGAAAGGTTTTGGATTCACTTATTCCACAAATGCTTGTGAGGCACTCACTCCATGGCAGGCCCTGCAGTGCCCAGTTCTCCTGGGAAACACAGCAGAGAAAGAAAGGGACAAAGCCTCAACCCTTGTGAAGTTTACCATCCAGTAGCAAGATGCTGATGATAGACAAATGAATACACAGTGGATTAAACGGTGTAAGTGCTAGGAAAAAGAGCAAAGAAGGAAAGGGAAATAGAGAAGAGGGTTTCTATTTTAAATGTAGTGAGCAGGAATAGCCAAGAAGCTATCAGCAGAAGAGAGAGCCGGGTGGAGGAAGGAGCAAATACAAAGGTGCAAGGAGGGCAGGTCCTTCACAGAAGTCTGGGAAGGCCAGTGGGGCTGGAGCTGAGTCATACAGGAAGAGAATAATGGAAGACAAAATCTTTCTCTGAGTGATGTGAGAAGCTATTAGAAGGTTTTGGACAAAGGAGTGACGTGATCTGACATGATTTTGAAAGGTACTCTGGCTGCTATATGGAGGATAGATTATTGGAGGGCAAGAGTGGACTAAGGGAGACCTTTAAGATGCTATACATCAGGCAAGAAAGGATGATGACTGTGGTTATTAGGTGGTAGATATGTAATTCCATCAATACACAGAAAGTGGAACTCCAAATTGGAGATAGCCCTTTGGGAAATACCAAGATTTAAAGGCTACAGTTGATTATGGCATAGAAGGATGATCAAGGCTTATGCTTAAACCCAAGTAAGAATTCTTGGAAGTTCCTTGGTGGGACACAGGCAGGAGAATCCATCAGAGACATTGCAGTTACAAGGACTACATTTATAACCACAGCTAAAAATGCCTGAGATGTTCACGTTTCACAGCTATAGAGAAAGGGTGTGGGACCAAAAGGAACATAGTGTGCTCTGCAGTCTAAAAAAAGGGAGCAATAGCTTTCCTAGTCTGTATCTAGAATTATCCCAGATAGGCAAAACGTTGGCCATGTTTTCACATTCAGTCTGACTTCTTGGCACATATATCCTTATAACACAGACAGATGCATCAAACTCTCTTGGCAAGAGCCATTATGATCACCCACCTTACTTTTCTTGCACCAATTCAATGCTCAATAACAACCTGATTATAATGTAGCTTTCCATGGAGATTTTTCTATGAGAAGTGAGTTTCCATTCTGGTGATTATGAACCTTAAGTTCTGCTTAATATTTATGCTTTCAGTATAAGTTAATAAACAGGCTCAGTGTTATATTTACATGAATGTCATGAGTCTAACTGATATGAATCAATCTTCATGGATCTGAATGCTCAGAAAATTTCAGGTTTCTGTCTTGCTAAACTGAGGAGCAGACTCCAAATCTATGGTAATGCTGCCCTGAAATCTAGCATTAACAGGCCAGTCTCTGAGGTGCTTTGAGTTGTCCTTTAACAAGAGAATAAGTTTACTAGCTGAAAAATTCAGGAGGAATGTTAAAGGAATGAAATGTGCAAAACCACAAAGATAGGAAATGGAGGACTGTGTTCCCATCATCATTTAATCTAAATGAAGCAGAGACTGAGTGTTTGAGCAATGTTGAGAGAGAAGCTTAGAAAAACTGTTTAGGAACAAAATATCCCTTGAATACCATAATGAGAATTTTGAGTTCTTTCCTAAGGCCAAGGAGAGTGGGAGCAATTTTGAATCAGAAGAGAACCCTGTAGAGGCATATAGATATGTTTTAGAAAAATATGACTGGTGATGGTGTGGAGGATTAGACTAAAGTAGAGACTGGATGAACTGGGATAAGTTAGAAAGAGACTCATGGAAAACTACATGGACCTGAATAAAGGCCAGGGCAACGGGGTACAGAGAGGATGAAGACCAGCAAGGTAAGACAAGAAAAAATAACCCATATGTGAATATTAATGGAAAAGCATGGATAGATTTAGCTTAGCCAAATAATTGGAAAGTAAACTCATTAACTGAGATAGGCAATGGAGATGGAAAAACAGGCTTTGGAAGGGGTATATTGTGCTTAGTTTTAAACATGTTGACTTTGAATGTTCATGAGTCATTCAATTGGATATGTACAGAAGGCAATGGAACATAAGTCTATAGTTCAGGAAAACCATATGGACATAAGCTATGACTTTGGAATTTGCCACAGACAATAAGCAAAGTTATAGAAGCCCATGAGTTACAATTTGGTGGTATGGGTGGTTCAGAGAGTAAGGCGTAAGAAGATTAAGAATGAAATTCCAGATACTCACAATATATAAGGTGTTGACAGAGTAAAAGGAGTCATTAAAAGATTCTAAAATGTAATCAAAACTATGAGGAGAGAGAAAAATGAACAATGTTATAAAAATCCAACAGAAACAAATATTTTAGGATGAAGAGAGAAGTCAGCATTCCAACATGCTCCAGAGTAGGTGAAAGAAAATGAAGACAGAAAAGAAACCTTTCCATCTAGCAGTCAAGTCATTGGTAATCTTTGCCAGAGCAATTTCAGTGGAGTGATGAGGGTATAAATAATATTGCAGAGACTACTAGTAAGTGAACATGGTTCTTTCAAGAAGCTTTGAAGTTAAGAAAAACAAATAAAATGGCAACTTGTGAAGGAAGTTCACAAGTATCAAAGGAAGCTTCCCAGACTGAAGACCTTAAGTCTTTCTTCTTCCTTATTCTCTCAACCCAATCAGCAAATATATCCTGTTGATATTTCAGGCAAATTCTCTTCAAGACTGGCCCTTCCTCTCTTTTGGTCACTTGTCACTCTTCTTTTTGCATCTCTGATCTGCTTTCTATCCTTCTAATTACTCTCCCTGCTTCTGCTTGCTTTTCTCTTCAAGCCATACACCATCCTGCTGCCAGATGAATCTTCTGGAATGGCAGTTACTGAGTGATTCTCTGCTTTAAAAACTTCAATGGTTCCTCACTTTTTCTTATTCACACTTCATCCTGACATTTGATATCTCACCAGGATTGGTCCTCCCTATATGGCCTGTACCCACCCTCCTACTGTGCTTCAGCCAAGAGGGACTTCTCAGCTGCTCTTAGGTACTAATCATTGAGCATACCCTTCCTTCTAATTGACATATTATCTGCCTTCTTTCAGGTAATCAATCTACCTGTTCTTCAGGGATCAAGTTAATTTCCAAGTCTTCCATGAAAAAGAAGGAAGAAAAGGAAGAAGTTACTAAGACATTTTATCTATTTTACCTTAGGTTAGAAAGAAGGCAAGGGTGAAAAGAGAAAGGGAAATAGCTTGAGAAAACAACAATGTCTATATCTATGTAGAGATCAATAACCATACAATTTTGAAAATAGTATCATTCTTGGCCATGCATTTATATACTTTTGGTAGTTAAGTTCCCTGTTTACTCCAAACTGTAATGTCTTGTTTTTACAGGGTGATACTCTATTTAAAGCTTCTTAGCTTCCTATGACTACATATGTGAATAATTGCTATTTGGCAGGTTTGGGGCCCAACTTTGGAACTCAAGTACTAGAGAAAAATACCCTGGGAACTTTTCAAAATTACACACATTCCTGGAGATTCCGGTCTCACCTCACTCGGTCTATATCCCGTAACTACTGGTTTTTGAGTCTTCTCACTGATGAGTGAAATGCTTGCCTCAGGTATGGGTTTGAGAACCACTGCAGAGTATGTTGAGTGAGAAAAGTCAAAACTTTTATAGAATTTCAGGTTGGTTATTCCTAGTGAAAAAGAAAACACAAAAAAATGGAAGCAGTTAGTTTGGTGACTTCGATTCCTCAAAAAATAAAGAATAACCCCCAGACAAGGATTAAATGGTATCAGGAGATTTTTCCTCCTGAATAGTCACATAAGAGTTTGAAAAATATGTAAGGAATGCAATATCAAAGTAAAAATAAATCAGCCAACAGACTGTCTCCAATCTGTTGGATGATATATTTGGCATATTTTATAATTAAATAAGCTGACTTAACATTGTTTTGAGAGTCTAAACAACTTCTTTGTTTTCTTAATAAGACTGCATGGAACCCTGTATTCCTTGTCAATCATATTGACCCCGCTGTGTCCTGTAGACAGGCAATGCTGCTTTTTCCTGCAACACTGTATGATTGCAGTATATGACTGCACCCCTTAATGATATGGATACAGTTCCACTGAGGCATTAATCTTTTTAGTCAGTGTATGAACACCACATAGTACCAAGCTGTTTTGATGACTATTACCTTAGACTGTGTTATTGTTGTTTACTCCAATGATAGTAGGTATTTATCTAGCATCTTAAATTTTAATGGCTTTATGTTTATTTTTATTAACAAAAGAAAATAGAACTCTTTGAATTAAGTATCTGATGACACTAAGGTACCAAAAGTTCAAATTCTACCCCAGTATTTTAAAATCAGACGCTTCTCAAGACTATACTTTCAGAGATGATTTCTATCATTTGTTACTAGAGAAGTTTCTCTGAACATGTAGAGTGCCTGAAACTATGAGGAGGGGGTGCAGTGTTTCTTCCTGAGTGTAAAGCTCACTCTGGGTGTTGTCTCTGCAGCTGCCCTTGGTCATTGATAATCATTCTTCTCCTCCTTTGGGGAAGTAAGAGGGAAAGGACACCATCTGAGTGGTTTCTGCAAAAATATAAAATAAAATAAAAAACACTTGTCCCATCACTTGGCTCTCACTCATAGTTGAGCATTAGAATCACTCTGGGAGCTTATTACACATATGGATTCCCACACTGGGAAATTTTCATGATGCCTAAAAATCTACATTTAGAATGAGAACTAAGGATGGTTCTTGAATTCCAGTTTGAAAATTACTGACCCACTCCCTCACTTACACATGATGAAACTGGGCCTAAAAGGCTAAATAACTTACCCAAGGTCACATAGCTAGATAATGACAATCAAATGTAGAACCGAGATGGCTAACTTCCAGCTCTGTGTTCTTCCCGCCCTGACACCCTGCCTATTTAGACAGCCCTCTCCCTGGATTCCTCTAACAAGAGCAGTCACCTCTCTAGTCCACCTATGAAAAGAAGTTCACAGATAGCAATACCTACAGGTGCCATAGACCAGAAGGAAGTTATCAATGTATAGTAATGAGTACATGTAATGAATATTAGAAGAATGGCTGTTACCATAAGGGGAGTACAAACTATGCCAGCACCGATGGAACATGAAGGCAAAATGTAAAGAGCCTGGTAAGATAGACAAAGACTACTATGAAATGCCAACTTATTTTACTCACTTAATGTGACTAAAATCATCAATAAATTTTCTTTATTCAGTATTATATTTTTAGATTTATCATCTCAATAAACATAGAATAAAAGGTTTTGGTAACTGATAATTAAATGTAACTAAGTCTGATAACTGAATCTCAGAAAGGCTACACCTTGAATTTAGCGTATCTTTCTAAATTTCAGTTTATTCTCTGCGAAAATGCATCCTATTTTAAACCTACCTACTATGCAAAATTATCTGAGTACAGCAATATTATATGAACAGTGTTTCATGCTGTCCTAGTACATGGTATATACTCAGTAAATGTTACAGATTTTTAAAAATATTGTATGGTGGGAGGACCAGAGAGATTACCATTACATACATACCAAAGTATAATTGTTGATACTTCCCATCACTAGAGTGCTGTATAAATTACAAAACATGACAGATCAAAGATATAAGAAAGATTTAGGAGATTTAAGAGAACACTTCTGTATAATAACAGGGATGGAGCCAATGGAATACAATGTCGAACAAAAGAAGCCAGACACAGTATCACAAACACTATGATTGTGAACATTAAAAAAAAAAACAGGCATGATTAAACTATATTTTGGGGAATGCATAGTTAGGAGGCAAAACAACAAAGTAAAGGGGCGCCTGGGTGGCTTAGTCGGTTAAGTGTCCGACTTCGCTTAGGTCATGATCTCGCGGTTCGTGGGTTCGAGCCCCGCGTCGGACTCTGTGCTGACTGCCAGCTCAGAGCCTGGAGCCTGTTTCAGTCTGTGACTCCCTCTCTCTCTGACCCTCCCCTGCTCACGCTGTCTCTCTCTCTCCTAGAAATAAATAAAACATTAAAAAATTAAAAAAAAAAAACTGCAAAGTAAAGCAAGGAATTAATGAAAACACCAGGATAGTGGTTGCCTGTAAAGGGTGCAGAGGAAGTTGCTGTGAGGAAAGATACATGAGGGATTTCTAGGGTGATGGCCATGTTCTATTTTTTGACCTATGTGATGGTTACACTAGTATTTTCTTAAAATTATCTACTTTTTGTGTTTTTATGCATTTCTATTATGTATATTCCACAATAAAATTTTTTGAGGTTTTTAAAGAGACAGATTTAGCAGATAAAGCTAAAAGGAGGCACGAGTTATTCTTATTAAAGACATTCGAGTTGTCTCTCTACGTGAACTACTAAAGTAATAAAGTAAAGCTGTGCAGCAGGTTTTTGTAAATATTTATCTGTGCCCTGGCCCAGAGGACTCACCCTGGAGGTGTTACGATGTTTAATTGGAAGGCATTTGATCACAGGTTGCCAGGATCCATTCAACACTAAACATATAGCCAATCTAATTCCGTCTGACTTACTCATGAGTGCTGATTATATTCAAAATCCTCATAGTCTTAAAAATAGTCACATGTGGGGGCACCCGGGTGGCTCAGTCGCTGAAGCAACTGACTTCAGCTCCGGTCATGATCTCACGGTTTGTGGGTTGGAGCCCCGCGTCGGGCTCTGTACTGACAGCTAGCTCAGAGCCCGGAGGCAGCTTCAGATTCTGTATCTCCCTCTCTCTGACCCTCCCCTGCTCATGTGCTCGCTCGCGCACTTTCTCTCTTTCTCTCTCTCAGAAATAAATAAAACATTAAAAAAAATTTTTTTTAAGTCACAATTGCTTGTTCCAACAATGCTTTCAGCCATAGTTTCTATGGTTCCCAACTCCACATGGAGAAATAATATATGTCCTAAACAGTAAGATGACTAGTTTTCTGAGCTTCACAAGGGCAAAATTTGTCATTTTGCTGCTTTGGTTAAACACATCTACAGCAAAATAGATGCAGGATCTTTTCAGGAACTAAACTAAAACTTTAACCAAAACATTAAAAGATGAAAATATAGTCAATGGCTACAGTTTATCATTTCATTATTTAAATTGACTAATACTATCTGACATTTAAACAAGACTGTTTTAGATGAGGTGCCCATGTGTGTTTTATCATTTGTTTTAAGTTACATAATAGCTAGAAACTTGAAATAAAACCAATTTGGTCTTAGAGTTAGTGACAACGGCTTCCACACAACCAAATTTAAAAGTTTCTAATTTCCTGTGGTTTATTACTTGGAGCCAGAAAATGGACCTAACTTAATAATATGCTACTTCAAAATGAATTAATTGGATTTGCTTTAATGAAATCTATCATGCAAACAAAACAGTACAATTTATATGCACAACTTAAACAATAATAATAAACACCACGTACCCACCACAAAACGTAAGAAATAGAATATAACAAAATTTTTGTTTCCCTTTCTCCCCCATAAGAAACAAAAACTAATTTTTTGTCTCCTGTGGGGGAGATTGATGAATATCACTCCATGCTTTTCTCTGCAGTTTTTTTTGCCACATGTATGTTGTGTAATAATGATGACTATTATTTAGCCATACATATTTTAAGCATTAGATAAATGAAATCATGTTGTAACATGAAAATCCAGAAAATTTTCTTTATTCAGCAATTTATTTTTTAGATTTACCATGTCAATAAATATATACAACATTTTCAATGTTGTATATTTAATTGTATGAATACATACCATAAAGTACCCATTCATATATTCATAGAGAAGGCATTTGGTTTGTTTCCAGTTTGAGTTTTTCTTTTTTATCCTATTACAAAAAAAAAAAAACCAATACTACAAAAATTCTTAGATATGTTCTTGGTGCCTAGGTGCAAAAGTTTCTTATGAGTGACTATCTAGGAGTAGCATTCCTAGATCATAGGTATGCATATCTTTAACTTCAGCAGATATACCAAATTGTTTTTCCAAAGTGGTTGTACAAGTTTACATTCTGGAGTGTTTGAGTTTATTTTTCATAAATATTTATTCACTTACAAAGCAATAATATTAACTTTCCCTTGCAGACTCTTGTGGTTACAAGTATTAGAAGCAAACCCTAAAAGGAAAAATTAATTGGCTCACGTAACCAAACTGTAAGAAGGGTAAAGGTAGAATTGGCCTTGGGTGTGATTGGAAACAGATTTTTGGATTTTAACAGGACTGCTCCTCTAGCTCTCATTTCTGCTTCTCAATGAATATGTTAGTCTCTTTCTCTCAGGACATTTCTCCACCAATGAAGGTACATTGTTTCTGTAGATCTGATTCACTTCCTTCCAATTTCTTCTCAGTTCCAGGTTGAAAATCCCGACAAGATCTCTGACTGGGTCAGCCTGGGTTCCAAGCCCATACCTTAAATTAATAACTACTATGACCAGTAGGTGATGCATGCTGATTAGGTCTCATGACCATTTCTGTGGCCAGAGGATTAGGGGCTTTGTTACCAGACGAGAGGGAAGAGAAAAATGATCAGATAACAAATATATATACTAGTGTGAGCAAAACCAGCAAAGAATTATAACTGTGATTGTGGCTAAATGCAATAAAACTTCTACCTAAATTTTACAGGAATAAAAATATCCTTTTTTACACCCTAGAAACCAGAGGACACAGAGGATATCACACTTGAGGACCTCAACTCTTCCACCATTAGGAGGTCAGCTATGTGTCCTTTCTCAGTTAGAAAGGGTCCAGTCTTAACATTTAATATTGAAGTATCTTTTGGCATTTAGGTTGAAGTGTTCTGTGAATATCTAGAGCTGAACTAAGGAGAGCAGTCATGGTTGAAGGCAGATGTTGATATCTTTAATGTGAGCTTGAAGCCATGGATGTGGGTAAGATCTCCTTTCTGATGCATGCAGTGAGAGACGGAAAGGAGGCTGGCTGAACTTGTAGAATAGCCTAATTATGGTGGGACAGAGAACTGAGGTCCCTGACAAGCGACCAATGGAAAATAAAGAGAAGGGAAGGATAAACAATTGAGCAAAGGCATGAGGACTTTGGAGAGCCTGTGGGCAGGAGCACAGATGAGCAGCTTAGCCTTTGTCAATAGGAGGATACTCTCTACTGCGAAAGAAAGAAAACTGTAAGGATGTATGTGAAAGCCCGTAAGTTTCTAGGTGGCTGATAGAAAGCTGAAGAGTTTCTCACCGGTGCTTTGGTTTTGTCTGTAAAGTAAGAGCAAGTCCATCGTACCCAAATAAGGGGAGTTGGTACAGAAAGAGGGCTAGTAATAAGTGATGATAGGAGAGTTGTGCTCTCTCCCTCCCCAAAGAGAAGACCACAGCAGATACTGAATGAAAAGCATGAACTAGAGTATTGCAAATTTTTAAAAAATTCACAAGATTTACCCCCAGCAGCATTTCCAACATTCTGAACATAGAAACAAGATGGTTAGGGAGGAGAGGGCAAGATGGCGGAGAAGTAAGGAGCTCCGTACTTGCACGCGCACCCATACATCACACAGAAAAGATCTGAAGCCATTGGAAACCTTACAAAACCTGAGAGACTGGGAAAAAAAGGACGCAGAATCCACTGAGAGAGCCTTCTAATGTGAGTGCGAACCGGGGAAGATAAAATCGGGCCGGGATCGGAGACTCCAGGGTGGGAGGCAATCCCCCTCTACCCTCTACGGGGAGTGAGAGGGGAAAAGGAGAGAGTCCGAGACAGAAAAACCTCTGCTCGGGGGGAAAAAACCTCCACTCGGTGCATAGAAAGACCGTACTTGCCAAATACCTGCACACCAGGTCCCCTCGCGCCAACTGGTCCTGGGGTGTGGCTGAGCACACAAACTGCTTCTTTGTGTCGCTCCTGGAGGTTGGATTTCAGAGCAGCGGCGCGCCTGCCGCCATTGTAGCTCCAGGGCGGCTGGGGCACCTGAAAGAGCCGCGCTGACACCAGGCGTCCGCGCTCCTGGCTGGCTGGAACTCGAGAGGGAAGGCAAAGAGCTAAAAACTGGGAAGTTTGCCTGTGAGTTCGTGTTTCCGGTGACGAGCCATAGAGGGACCCGGTTTTCCTCACTCCAGCGGGCTCGGGCTACGCGCACCTAGCAGGCAAGCCCCCGCGCATGCGCACCAGCGTGACCCAGAGAAGGAAGCAGCGATTCTGACTCCGCCCCCAGAGCTCAGCAGGGAGCCTGGACTAGCCCGAGGGGGTTGTCTGGGAAGCTGTGTCTAAGGCAACTTCAGCGGGGCGTGCGTGACTGGGATTTGGAGATTGGAACTGGCCTGGGTTGAAGAGTGCAACCAACTTCGGCTGCGTCCCGGAACGCGGAGTTGACACGCCCAAAAAAGGTAGTTGCAGCGCGGGGTTCAAGAAGGGACTGGAACACCCTCACTCTCCTCCCCACAACCGCCAAGGCAGAACCCCCGCCTGAGACATCGGATCACGCCATGCCCATCCCTGCCTGAGAGGTTCCCTCCTCTCTTTTTTTTTTCTTTCTTCTTTTTTTTCCTTTTTTTGTTTTTTTCTTTTTTTTCCTTTTTTTCCTGTTTCTTTTCTCTTTCTTTTTTTCTTCTTCTTTCTCTTTTCTCGCTTTTTTCCCCAAAACACTGACCTGATTAACTCTGATCGCCAGCTTGCTTAAACAATCACAACAAGTCCATTCTGTAAATGTAAATTCTACACCTACCGACTTTTTCAGCTATTTCTCCAGGAGTAATTAGACTATATAGTTTCTCTGGATAATTCCAGCATCCTTCTCTCACCTATCCAACCATATTCTACCCTTTACCTCTTTGAAAAAAGCTTCTTATCCCTTCTGCCTGTTCATTCTATTTCCAATTCTGCCTTGTCTCGCCCTGCCTTCTCTCCTTTTCTCTATGCTTTTCAACCAGCACTGCATACACACGGCTATTTAGCTGTAGCTGGAAAATCCAGGTATATGCTTTAAACCGTTCTTTGTCCACCGGTTTTCTTCTTTTTTCCTTTTCTTTTCCCCTTTTTGACGCTTTTATGTATTTTATACTCTCTATTATTCGCCCTCCCTCCTCCGTCTTTTCTCTTATCTTTTTCGTTTTCCCTCTCGCTTTGCATGTTAGTTGAATTAGCCTGTGCGTTTGTGTGCTTCTGCTCCCTGTGTGTTTGTCTGTCTGTTTTCTTTTCCAGGGCTACCTCAAGAAACAAGCTAGAGTACACAAGGTGAAGAGTCCCAAATATCACTACGAATAGGAAAATAAAATAACTAAGGTCCCAACAAGAGAGACGGAGGGATACCATTCAAAAAACAATCTCTGAAAGGATAGGCCCTGGAAAGTCAAAGAGTCTTCTTGGATATAGCAGTGCTCATAGAAACAGAGAGCATAACAGGTCTCTAAAACCAACAAGAGCCGGAAAGCTAACTAAAATGACAAAACGAAAGACCTCTCCTCCAAAGAAACTCCAAGAAGAAATGACAGCTAATGAACTGCTCAAAACAGATATCAGCAGCATAAGTGAACAAGATTTTAGAATAATAATGGTAAAATTAATAGCAGGGCTTGAAAAACACATAGGGGACATCAAAGAAACTATGGCTACACACAGAATGGAAAATAAAAATAGGCATGAAGAATTAAAAAATGCGATAAATGAGATCCATAATAAATTAGAGGCCTCCAATGCACGGATTGAAGAGGCAGAAAGGAGAATAAGTGATTTAGAAGACACCATTATAGAAAAACAAGAAGCTGACAAAAAAGAGACAAACTGATCCAGGAACAGGAAAGAAGAATTCGAGACTCAGCGATACGGTCAAACGCAACAATATCCATATCATAGGAATCCCAGAAGAGGAAGAGAGAGGGAAAGGTGCTGAAGGAGTCCTGGAACAAATTATAGCAGAGAACTTCCCCGACCTGGAGAAGGAAGTCAATGTGGAAATACAAGAGGCTCAGAGGACTCCCCTCAGACGTAACTTGAATTGATCTTCTGCACGACATATCATCGTAAAAATGGCAAAATACAAGGACAAAGAGAGAATTTTGAAAGCAGCTAGGGAGAAAAGGGCCCTCACATACAAAGGGAAACCCATCAGAGTGGTGACAGACCTATCTACTGAAACGTGGCAGGCCAGAAAGGAATGGCAAGAGATCTTCAATGTGATGAACAGTAAAAATATGCAGCCAAGAATCCTCTATCCAGCAAGCCTGTCATTCAAAATAGAAGGAGAGATAAAAACCTTTCCAAATAAACAGAAATTGAAAGAATTTGTCACCACGAAGCCAGCCCTACAAGATTTTCCTGAGGGGGATGCTCTGAAGGAAAGGTTGCAAGGAACAAAGATTCCAGAGACACCACCACAAACATGAACCCTACAAAAGATACAAAGACTCTAAACCCACATATTTCAATAATAACACTGAATGTAAATGGGCTGAATGCTCCAATCAAAAGACATAGGGTAGCAGAATGGATTAAAAAACAAAATCCATCTATATGCTGTCTACAAGAAACTCATTTTAGATGGGAAGATACCTTCAGATTAAAAGTAAGGGGATGGAGAAATATATATCATGCTACAGGAAATCAAAAGAAAGCCGGAGTAGCGATACTTCTATCAGACAAACTGGACTTTAAATTAAAACAATCACAAGAGATGAAGAAGGGCACTACATAATAATTACAGGGTCCATCCATCAGGAAGAACTAACAATCATAAATGTCTACGCACCGAATATGGGAGCACCTAAATATCTAAAACAATTAATCACACACAGAAACAAGCTTATAGATAAGAATGTGCTAATAGCAGGGGACTTTAATACTCCGGTTACAGCAATAGATAGGTCAACCAGACAGAAAATCACTAAAGAAATAATGGACTTGAAAGACACATTGGACCAGATGCACTTGACGGATATATTTAGAACTTTACATCCTGAGGCCAGGGAATTTAGTTTCATCTCAAGTGCGCATGGCACATTCTCCAAGATAGATCACATACTGGGACATAAAGCAGCCCTCAATAAATATAAAAGAATAGAGATCATACCATGCACACTGTCAGATCACAATGCTTTGAAACTTGAAATCAATTACAGGAAGAAGTCTGGAAAACTTCCAAAAACATGGAGGTTAAAGAACACCCTTCTAAAGAATGAATGGGCCAATCAGGCAATTAGAGATGAAATTAAAAAATATATGGAAACAAATGAAAATGAAAACACAACAATTCAAAATCTATGGGATGCGGCAAAGGCAGTCCTAAGAGGAAAGTACATTGCTCTCCAGGCCTATTTCAAGAGATTAGAAAAAGCGCAAGTCCAAAATCTAACAGCTCACCTAAAGGAACTAGAGGCAGAGCAACAAGAACGCCCTAAACCCAGTAGAAGAAGAGAAATAGTAAAAATTAGAGCAGAAATAAACAACATAGAGACCAAAGAAACAATGGAACAGATCCATGAAACCAAGAGTTGGTTTTTTGAAAAAGTAAACAAAATAGACAAACCTCTAGCCAGACTTATCCAAAAGAAAAGAGAGAGCACCCAAATAGACAAAATTATGAATGAAAATGGACTTATTACAACCAACCCCTCAGAAATACAAGCAATTATCAGGGAATTCTATGAAAAATTACATGCCAACAAATTGGACAACTTAGAAGAAATGGACAAATTCCTAAACACACACTCACTACCAAAATTCACACGGGAAGAAATAGAAAACCTGAACAGACCCATAACGAGTGAAGAAATTGAACCAGTGATCAAAAATCTCCCAACAAATAAGAGCCCTGGACCTGATGGCTTTCCTGGGGAATTCTACCAGACATTTAAAACAGAATTAATCCCAATTCTTCTCAAGCTATTCCAAAAAATAGAAAGCGAAGGAAAACTCCCGGACTCATTTTATGAAGCCAGCATCACGCTGATTCCCAAGCCAGACAGAGATCCAGCAAAAAAAGAGAACTACAGGCCAATATCCTTGATGAATACGGATGCAAAAATTCTCAACAAGATCCTTGCAAATCGAATCCAGCAGCATATAAAAAGAATCATCCACCAAGATCAAGTGGGATTCATTCCTGGGTTACAGGGCTGGTTCAACATTCGCAAATCAATCAATGTGATACATCACATCAATAAGAAAAGATAAAAACTATATGATCCTGTCAATAGATGCAGAAAAAGCATTTGACAAAATACAGCATCCCTTCTTAATAAAGACTCTCGAGAAAGTTGGGATAGAAGGAACCTACTTAAACATCATCAAAGCCATCTATGAGAAGCCTTCAGCTAACATCATCCTCAACGGGGGAAAACTCAGAGCTTTCCCCCTGAGATCAGGAACACGACAGGGATGCCCACTCTCACCACTGCTGTTGAACATAGTGCTGGAAGTACTAGCATCAGCCATCAGACACCAAAAGGAAATCAAAGGCATCAGAATTGGCAAAGAGGATGTCAAACTTTCACTCTTCGCAGATGACATGATACTCTACATAGAAAACCCGACAGACTCCACCAGAAGCCTACTAGAACTGATCCAAGAATTCAGCCAAGTTGCAGGGTACAAAATCAACGCACAGAAATCGGTTGCATTTTTATACACCAACAATGAAGCAACAGAAAGAGAAATCAAGAAACTGATCCCATTCACAATTGCACAAAAAAACCATAAAATACGTCGGAATAAACCTAACTAAGGATACAAGAGATCTGTATGAGGAAAACTATAGAAAACTTATGAAGGAAATTGAAGAAGACACAAAGAAATGGAAAAACATTCCATGCTCATGGATAGGAAGAATAAATATAGTTAAGATGTCATTACCACCTAAGGCACTCTACACATTCAATGCAATTCCAATCAAAATTTCACCAGCATACTTCTCAAAACTTGAACAAACTATCCAAAAATTTGTATGCAACCACAAAAGACCCCGAATAGCCAAAGTAATCCTGAAAAATAAAACCAAAACGGGAGGTGGGGCGCCTGGGTGGCTTAGTCGGTTAAGCGTTCAGCTTTCGCTTAGGTCATGATCTCGCGGTTTGTGGGTTCGAGCCCTGCGTCAAGCTCTGTGCTGACTGCCAGCTCAGAGCCTGGAGCCTGTTTCGGATTCTGTGTCTCCCTCTCTCTGACCCTCCCCTGCTCGTGCTGTCTCTCTCTCTCCTAGAAATAAATAAAACATTAAAAAAAAAATAACCAAAATGGGAGGGATCACCATCCCAGACTTTAGCCTCTACTACAAAGCTGTCATTATCAAGACAGTATGGTACTGGCACAAAAACAGACACATAGACCAATGGAACAGAAGTGAGAACTCAGAAGTGGACCCAAAAGTATACAGCCAACTAATCTTTGACAAAGCAGGAAAGAATATCCAATGGAAGAAAGACAGCCTTTTTAACAGAGGGTGTTGGGAGAAATGGACAGCAACATGCAGAAGAATGAAACTAGATCATTTTCTCACACCATGCACAAAAATAAACTCAAAATGGATAAAGGACCTGAACGTGAGACAGGAAACTATCAACACCCTAGCGGAAAAAGCAGGAAACAACCTCCTTGACCTCTACCGCAGCAACTTCTTACTTGACACATCCCCAAAAGCAAGGGAATCAAGAGCAAAAATAAACGGTTGGGACCTCCTCAAGATTAAAAGCTTCTGCACAGCAAAGGAAACAACCCAGAAAATTAATAGGCAACCAATGGAATGGGAAAAGCTAGTTGCAAATGACATATCAGATAAAGGGTTGATATCCAGAATCTACAAGGAACTCACCAAACTACACGCCGGAAAAACAAACAACCCAGTGAAGAAATGGCAGAAGATATGAACAGACACTTCTCCAAAGAGGACATCCAGATGGCCAACAGACACATGAAACGATGCTCAGCATCGCTCCTCATCAGGGAAATACAAATCAAAACCACACTGAGACACCACCTCACGCCAGTCAGAGTGGCTAAAATGAGCCAATCAGAGAACTCTAGATGCTGGCGAGGATGTGGAGAAACGGGCACCCTCCTACACTGTTGGTGGGAATGTAAACTGGTACAGCCCCTCTGGAAAACAGTGTGGAGGTTCCTCAGAAACTAACAATAGAACTCCCCTAGGACCCAGCAATAGCACTGCTAGGAATTTACCCAAGGGATACAGAAATGCTGATGCATAGTAGTACATGGACCCCAGTGTTCATAGCAGCACTCTCCACAATAGCTAAAACATGGAAAGAGCCTAAGTGTCCATCAACAGATGAATGGATCAAGAAGATGTGGTTTATCTATACCATGGAATACTACATGGCAATGAGAAACAATGAAATCTGGCCATGTGTAGCAACATGGATGGACCTTGAGGTGTTATGCTGAGCGAAATAAGTCAGGCAGAGAAGGACAAATATCATATGTGTGCACGTATAGGAGGATTAGGAGGAACTTAACAGAGGACCAAGGGGGAGAAGAAGGGCGGAAATGGTGGGGAAAGGGAGAGAGGCAAACCATGAGAGACTCTTGAATGCTGACAAAAACTGAGGACTGGTGGATGTGGGGGGGAGGAGGGGTGGGCATGGAGGAGGACACTTGTGGGGATGAGCACTGGGTGTTATGTGGAAACTAATTTGACAATAAACTATTTGTTAAAAAAAAAAAAAAAGAAAAGAAACAAGATGGTTAGATAGATCATCCAGAATGGAGAATTTGAGATAAGATGTGGCCTGAAAGATTTATAACATGGCTGCTTTTCCCATAAAACAAAGTAGGAAATAATTAAATTTGTTCCATTTCAAGATTCACCTGGCAGAGTAGTGTTGGCTTATGGTACAGAATACCTGTGCCCTGCTTCATGCCTCTATTGTCTACAGAAAGGACTTTAATCCTATAATAAAATCTCTCAGAGGATACAATGAACAGTATTTCCTAGAATTTTTTAAAAACTAATAAGAAGGAAGTTTGAGGAAGTTTGCATGCTGATTAACATGCAAGCCAGTTATTGGAAAAGGAAAGCAGAGTTGAAAGATTATTGTTTTAACACCCTTTCAGCTATCTAAAAGATTTCATACTTGATTATATAACAAGCTCTATAAAGCACAAGGCTTAGCCAGAGAAACATCAGTCTCATACCTGACTTTTCATACTTAGTGTAAAAGTCTGGGGAATTATTTTTATCCTCCATCTGATTATGGTTTGAAATTGTACCTCCAGCAAAACAGGCATTTTAGAATCAATTACTTCAAGTAGTTCATGTAGATAAATGCACTTTAGTTCAATGTTAGCATTCAGTAGTTTGTAGCAAACTGTTTTGAGTGTAAATAGGCAATCCCCTCTTTGATAATTTCAAGATATAATTTGTTAAATACCTCAAACTTTATTCACAAAACAGCATCATAGTGCAAGATTGATAGTGAAACTTGGCAACAATTAGAATCAGTTCTTGCCTTTTTTCCAAAGGGTCAGTTGTCAATATAAAAAATATGTCTAAGAAAAGGTCCATTAATGAGAGACAAGGCAATGTATTAAAGGGTAATCAATCAAACTGAGGCAAACCAACAACAACAAAAAAAGGAAATGCAGAATAGTGACAGGGAAAATATTAATATAAAAACAGAAAGGTGCATGTAATAAACCAAACTTACAAGGCAAATTCTTCAGAATAAACTCTAAACAATGAATCTATGAGGAACTGACACAGGCTTTATTTTCTCATGCATTTGCACTAACTCTGGAAGGGTAATGGGAAGTAGTAACCCACTTCCTCCTTTCTTTGACTTTCTATCTCAAGTCAATGAAAAAAAAATGAAAGGCTGTGTGAGAAAGAGTTCATGATAAGACAACAGAGGTGCTTTGTGTCTAAAGGAAGAAAAGGGAAATACAGTTCTTAAAATCAGATAGACTCTGAAGATAATAAAACAATCAGAACTGATAAAGAACCTTATTCCTTAACACTTTTCATTATGGTGTTATTTGTGTAGTATATGTATATATACTTATTATTATTACTTCCAGTGTCCTCTTTCCATAATCATCTAGATCAGATGTGGGTATAAATGATTTTCAGATGTGTATTTTTGGACCATATCACAAACAAAACTAAACAAAACAAAACAGAACAATGGCTCTCTAATAACTAGACACACACATGGCATTTCTACCTATAATAGTAAATGGTAATAACTTTCTCTTTTTTTTTAAGTTTATTTATTTATTTATTTTGAGAGAGACAGAGTGCGAGTGGAGGAGAAGCAGAGAAGGAGGGAGAGAGAGAATCCCAAACAAGCTCCCTCCTGATGTCAGCACAGAGCCCGATATGTGGTTTGAACCCACCAAACCATGAGATCATGCCCTGAGCCAAAACCAAAAGTTGGACCCTTTCACCGACTGAGCCACCCAGGCACTCCAATAGTAACTTTTTTAAAAAATATTTTTATTTATTTCTAGGAGAGAGAGAGAGACAGCGTGAGCAGGGGAGGGTCAGAGAGAGAGGGAGTCACAGACTGAAACAGGCTCCAGGCTCTGAGCTGGCAGTCAGCACAGAGCCTGACGCAGGGCTCGAACCCATGAACCGCGAGATCATGACCTAAGCGAAAGTCGGACGCTTAACCTACTAAGTAACCCAGGCGCCCCTAATAGTAACAACTTTCTAACTGGACTAATGTAAAATATGGCATTGATGCCTTTTATATTCTACAATAACCCATTCATCTTTATTACTTGAATTTTTTTTCTAATTACCAATACTTCTGTTTTTCTGAAACCTATGCAGTCAGTTCTTTGTCAATTCTTTACTACTATTATTTGAATTTAAGAAAGTTGTAATGCAAAAAAGGATATAGTTTACAATTATATTTGAGGATGAGAGTACTAAAAATCTAGTGATGCTTATGAAAACCTGGCAGATAGTTGAGTCATAGTTGCTTTCATGACCTTATTAGATGCCTAGTAAACTAAACTGATTCCTAAAACTCCCTTCCTACTTATTCTCAACTTCCGTTATACATGCTATTTTAATAAATTATTTAGTTTCTATTGTTCTGAGTTCTTAGAGTTTTCCACATCACAATTCTTTGGTTTCCAGTGTGTTATTTCCTGTTATAAGATTACTTAAAGTAGTTTGTTTTTATTGTTGTTTTTCAAAGAGATGCAGGCTGACCAGGGGTGCTTAAGAATATTTCACAATGCTAGTTCTTTCCTGTATACACACAGATACACACACATACACGTACACACACACACACACACACACATACCCCACAAGTAAGTACGCACCCTCACATACATACACATGCCCACACACGTACATACATGTACACACACCTGCACACGTACACACATGCACACATACAGACCCCACATGTACACACAGACACACTTCTATATATGTACACTCTTCTTACAAAGAGCCGGGCCTCAGTCAGAACTTCTCACACTGCTGAGTTACAGTGACTACTTCTGTATATACTGGATAGAGAAGCAAAGAGAAGAGGTACAGTTGCCCACAGATTGATAGCCTTACTCCTCCTGGCACACTGGTCATCCTTCCCACAGGTTACATCCTGTCTCTAGACAGACTGGCCCAACAACAAAGTTGTGTCTGTTAAAGTGAAACTTGCCCAAAAGGATGTGCGTTGGAGCAGAGGGGCATGAGGAGAGGAGGGACTTGAAATAGGAAAGCAGATTCTCAAGAGATAAAATCCAACCCATCAAAATTCTATATATACTATGGCAAATCCTTGTGATACCTTTTTACTGATATTTTGCTCTAGAAAGTAGCAATATTAGCATATTCTAGAAAAGATCAACTTCAGTAAAACATCATTAAGTAGAAGGTGTATAATTAAATGTTATTAAGGAAAAAATTTTTGAGGCTAATTCATACATTTAAGTTTAATGAAGTTCCAAATGTATAGAACCGCTACCAGCACACATTAAGTAAACACAATGTGTTTAGTGACTGGGTGGAGTTGAAAAAGAGGCACTCAAATATTTCAGATTGTTCATTCCTTATATACATTTGGTTTTATGTGTGAGAATGTTTGTCACCCTGACTCAGAATGCAATGACTTTTAATGGTACTTGTGACATCATTTTTTCTAAGCCTGCCAAATAATTTATTGTGGAAGAGCTAAAAAGCTGCTCTAATTTGCTAATATTTCAAAGCATTTATTTCCTCAGGGAAAGAATTGGAAAGATTGGTTTCAAATTTAAAATGTCAAATCTGGTAGTTTAGCACTCAAAAATGAGTAATTACATGGAGTTACCAGTGATATTTTAAAATTCATATTCTGGCTATAAGCACAGGTTTTTTCTGGGCAAAATCATAGTAAGTATACCATAGTGAGCTAACAGTCTTCATTCCAAAATGTTCCCCCAAATAATTTCTGAACCATATGGTAGAAATTTGAAACAGATGACTAAATCTGCTGTCATCTTTGATTATTGTTAATAATAGAACCAGCACAGAGAGCTAGACTTTAAACACTAATACCTTAGAAATATGAACTTACATGAAACTATATAGAAATATTCTCTCAAAAACAATGAAATCTGGCCATGTGTAGCAACATGGATGGACCTTGAGGGTGTTATGCTGAGCGAAATAAGTCAGGCAGAGAAAGACAAATATCATATGTGTGCACGTATAGGAGGATTAGGAGGAGCTTAACAGAGGACCAAGGGGAGAAGAAGGGCGGAAATGGTGGGGGAAAGGGGGAGAGGCAAACCATGAGAGACTCTTGAATGCTGACAAAAACTGAGGACTGGTGGATGTGGGGGGGAGGAGGGGTGGGCATGGAGGAGGCACTTGTGGGGATGAGCACTGGGTGTTATGTGGAAACTAATTTGACAATAAACTATTTGTAAAAAATAAAAAAAATAAAAAAAATAAAAAAAAAAAGAAATATTCTCTCAAAACACTCTTTCTCTTAAAATAAAAAGCAAAGATCAGAGATGAAGGGAAGAAACAAATACTGAGTGACACCAATTGCCAGCCAGATAGTGGGCTAGATCTTTTACATACTTTAGATCATTTAACAGTATATAGTTAGATAGGAAATGTTCTACAGCAAAGGTGTTTAGTTTTTCTTTTTCTAAGCCAGCATAACTCTTGACTCACGTGTTCATAATAAAAAGATTATTCATCCTGCCCTATGTTTCTCTTGCACAAGATTTTCTTTCTTTTATAGGTTCTATTTCTCGACTAATCATCTGCCCCAGGCTTGTTGTGGTACAGTCTCCAAAAGACTGGTTTAATACCTAGTGAGTCATGTTCTTCTTCCCAGTCAACTGAGCAGGATATCAAAGCTTCTTTATCTTTCTGGGTGGATACAGAGTCATTAAGCATAAACATGTCCTTTGCCAATAGACTTGTGGGCTGGGTTCAGTTATTAACTTCGTGAGCCTCCACCCAGCAAACTAGTCTAGGAAATAATTTGATGAGTCAGGTGTTTTATATTCATATTTTACCAAGCCAGTAATCTCCCTAAGTACTGCTGCTGACGGCTGAATGCCCTGGAAAGTTTGCCATCCCATCTCCATTAGTGCACAACCACCGAAGCTGACAGATGAAAAGATGCATTGTCAACAGAATCATTTTTTGTTTTCTTTTAAACAGCACTGCCTTGCTTGTTATAAAGGTCAGTAAATCTTTGTTTGTTTCAAGTTTGCTGAGGCTGTGAACTGTTATGAAGCACAGAGTTGCATCCTTACTTGGGGAGTATGGACATGGGAAATTGGAAGTGAGAGTCTATAATGATCAAATATGGCCCCACACTGAGAAGTTCCTCCTCCACCTGGAAGGAATATGCCCTTCTTTCCCCTAAGAGAAGAGACTAGATTCACGGGTATGTTTTCTATACAGCAGCCTGTGATGTGACAATGACAAGTGATACAACTTCTGTGCCACTCCTCCCTCCAACCAGACATGAAGGGGTGGAGGATGGGTGAGGCTTTGAGGGCACACAGCAAGTTGAGCACCTCCATTTTCATAGGATCAAATAAAATCAGGTCTCATCCACTTTAGAGCTGAGTACACTCTTTTTAAATTTTTTTTTTAATGTTTTATTTATTTCTAGGAGAGAGAGAGAGAGACAGCATGAGCAGGGGAGGGTCAGAGAGAGAGGGAGTCACAGACTGAAACAGGCTCCAGGCTCTGAGCTGGCAGTCAGCACAGAGCCACGCGGGGCTCGAACCCACAAACCACGAGATCATGACCTAAGCGAAAGTCGGACGCTTAACCGACTAAGCCACCCAGGCGCGCCCCATGTTTTTATTTATTTTTGAGAGAAAAAACGAGTGACAGAGAGGCAGAGAGGGGTAGACACAGAATCCAACGCAGGCTCCAGGCTCTGAGGTCTCAGCACAGAACCTGATGCGGGGCTCGAACTCACAAGCCATGAGATCATGACATAAGCCAATGTTGGACACTCAATCAGCTGAGTCATCCAGGTGTTCCAAGAGCCAGAATTATTGACAAGTATATTGCCTAAATAGTAACTAATTAAATAAAACTAATGTAACTAGCATGCAACCTACATAATCTTTAGTTGTATTATGTTTATATTATAACTTGTTTTGATATAAATATTTTATAATTTTTATTTTTAAAAATTACAACATGATTAAATTTTCAAAGTAAACATTCTACAACAATGAAAAATAACTCTATCAAACTATGGCTAAAATTCCTAATATAGGCAACATCAAGATTCACTTTCAAAAGCAGTGATCCCACTGAAAGACACAAAGGGAAAAAAAATGACAAACAGATTTGACAAAGGTGGGTTGTAAGGGCTCAGATGTTCTTCTTTATACTTCTCTCTATATTTTTATGTATGTTTAAAATATTTTTCATATAAATATGTTCATAAAAACCAGATCATTACTTATGCAGAACTTCTACAATACGTATTATGGCCATCATCCTTTCCATGACTACTCCCCAGGTAACCGATGCTCTGACTTTGTGTCTAAGTCATAGGCATAACCAAAAATAATAAAAAAGAATATATACAGGGCAAGAACCTATCTTAAATAATAGGAAAATATAAAAAGACTCTAGGGCCAGATGCTTTTAATAAATTCTTTTAAAATCCCATGCAACATACAACCACCACCACCACAAGAACACAGCTTTGAAATTAATTTTACAAATTTAGTACAAACCTAATACCAATAGATGAAAAATGCAAAGAGAAGGAGGGAAGGGGCATAAGGGAAGAAGGAAGACACTAAGAGAAAGAAAAAAAAAGGGAAAATAAATTAAACACAATATGTTTATTAATATAGATGGAGACAAATGTTAAAAAAAACTTATGGCAAATTAAATTAAAAAGTACATTGAAAAAAAATCAACCGCCATCAAAGAAATTTTACTCTCATGAAATGGAAGTAAAAGAGTACCTAATATATATAAATACACACATGCACACATATACATACACAATGGAATCTTACTCAACCACAGAAAAGAATGAAATCTTATCATTTGCAATGATGTGGATGGAGCTAGAAAGTATTATGCTAAGTATTTGTTTGTCAGAGAAAAACAAATACCATATGATTTCACCCAGTGTGGAATATTTCTTTTTTAGTGTTTACTTATTTATTTTGGTGGGGGGAGGTTGGGGCAGAAAGAGAGAGAAAGAAAAGAATCCCAAGCAGGCCCCATGCTTAGCATGAAGCCTGACCCGGGGCTTGATCCCATAACCATGAGATCTTGTGTGGTGAGGACCTACTTCTTCATTCACAGATGGCACTTTTTCACTATATACTCGCATTGCAGAAGGAGAAAAGGAGCTTTTCTGGTCTACTTTTTAAAAGGCACTAATCTTATTCATGAGGGCAGAGCCTTCTATGACAAAACATCATAGAGTACTCATAAGAGCTTTGTCTTATATTGAGGAAAAATTAGTCATCAACTAAATTCTGCTCCTATATCCCCTGACAAAGCATAAAAGCAAAACTTGAAAGGATCAAACTGTTTCCAAACAACTTAGTTGCACTCCAAAACAAGCTCCAGAATACTTACAGGAACACAAAAGTATTTGAAGCACAACAAAGTAAAATTTACAATGTTGGCAAAAAATAAAAAATTGTCGGGCATTCAAACAATCAGAAAAACACAATCCATCATAAGGAGAAAAATCAATCCATTGAAATTGACCCAGAAATGATACAGATAACAAGACACAGATTATTAGGACATTAAAAGACATAACTATATTCCTATATTCAAGAAACTAGAGGAAATACTGAGTATATTAAATAAAGATACAAACAATATAAAATTATATCAAATAATTTTCCCTACCCTATATTATAAAACAACAATATGTGAAATGAAAAATACACTGGAAATGATTAACAGCAGAGTAGACATATAGAAGGAAATATTGCTGAACTTGAAGAAATAGCAATAGGAAGTACCCAAAATGAAATACAGAGGGGGAAAAAAACTGAAGAAAATATTTAAAAGAACACAAATAAGCTGTAGGACTACTGTAAGGCATCTAAAATATATGTAATGACTCTTCCCTCAGACAGAAAAGAAGGGTAGAGAAGAATATATGAATAATTAATGGTCAAATGTATTTAAAAAACTTGATGAAATATGTAAATTCATAGATCCATGAACACAACAAACCTGAAGTACAAAAAAAAAAAAAAACATGAAGACAATTACACCAGAAGACATCATAATCAAATTGCTTAAAATCAGGAATGGAGAAAGAATAGGGGCAGTGGAAGACATATTATACAACAAGGAACACCAGTAAGGATAACTGCAGATTCCTTGTTGGAAATAATGCAAGTGAGAAAACAGTAGAGCAGCAACTTAAAACACTAAGAGGGTAAAAAAAAAATGTCAATCTAGAATTCCATACCCTGTGAATAAACAAAATGAAGTAAAGTATGTATGTTTGCAGACATACAAAGGCAGAAAATATGCATCACCAGCATACCTGCATTAAAATAAATGTTAGAGGAAGAACTAGGAATGATAACAGATGAACATTTAGATTAACACAAAAACGCTAGAACACTAGAAATGACAACTACGTGGGTAAATACAAAAGAATCTCTCTAATTATTTAAATTAAAAATAATTGTATAAAACAAAAATAATACATTACAAGGTTTATAACACATGTAGGAAAACATGTAAAATGTAAAATATTTAACAATAAGTCAAAGCCTGGGAGGCTTTGCAAAGTTTTATACTACATGCAAAGTGATATAATATCCCTTAAAAGTAAGTGGTAATAAGCTAAACATGTATATGTTAACCTTAAACTCTGAAATACCATAATAAAGAGCAGTGGCTAATAAAGATAAAATGTAGTCTTGTAAAAATATTAAGACAAAATAAGACAAAAAGTATGAAAAAAGGGACAAAGAACAGAAGGCACAAATAAAACACCAACAGCAAGATAGTAGATTTAAACCCAACCATATCAGTAACTAAACTAAATGCAAATAGTCTATAAATATTCCAATTAAAAGATTATCAATTCAAAAAAGCAAGGCATATCTATATGATGCATACCTTCAAGAAACCCACTTTAAATATAAAGACACATATAAGTTAAAAGTAAAATGATGAAAAAGATATACCATGAAAATATGAGTTAAAAGGAAGAATGTTGGAATACTGGTATTATTACTAGACAAAGTAGATTTCACAGAAAAAAAAAAGAATCATCAGGATCAATGAGAGACATTTCGTAATGATGAAAGGATAAATTCCTTGAAAAGACCTAAGGATCCTAAACATATATACACTTAATAAAAGGACTCAAAATACATGATAGTTGATAAAGCCACAGGCAGAAATATCATATCCATAATTATAATCAGGAATTTCAACACTCAACTCTCAAAAATGTATAGAACTCCAGTAAGGGTATAGAAGGCTTCAACAATACTACCAAGCAGCTTGACTTAAATGACATTTCTAGAATATTCCACTTAATGGCAGCAGAATACCTATTCTTCTCAAATGTGCACAGAATATTTATGAAAATCACCCATACTCTGGGCCATTTAAAAAATGCCAACACATTTTAAAGGAATCAAGGCATACAAAATATATTCTCTGAGCACAATGAAATATAATTATAAATCAATAAGAGAAATATCTCTAAAATATCCTCAAATATTTTAAGACTAAACATCATACTTTTAAATATGTCATGGGGCTCATGAAATTAGAAATTAGACAGCATTTTTGAACAGAATTAAAAGTGAAAACAAACATGGCAAGATTTGTAAGATTTGGTTAAGGCAGTACTTAGAAAAAATTTTAAGTATACTGTGAATGCTTATATAGAAACAAAAGTGTCAATCAACAGCCTGAGTTAAGAAATTAAAACAAGAACAATAAAACCTGAAGCAAGCAGAAGAAAGGAAATAATAAAGACTATAGTGGAAATTAATGATGTAGAAAACAGAAGAACAGTAGATAATATCAGTGAAAACAAAGCTGATTCTTGGTAAACAATTAATAAAATTTACCAACCTCAAGTCACACTGATCAGCAAAAAGAGAAGACACAATTATAGTAGTATCAAGAAAGAAAGAGGGGTCATCATTGCAGACTCTACGTTTATTTAAAAAGATCATAAGGAAGTATTATAAAAACATTATGCCAAAAAATGTGATAACTTAATGAGGTGGACAGATTTTCCCCCAAAGACACAAACTATCAGAGCTCAGTCAAGAAAAATAATAACCACAATGTGTTATATCTATAAAATAGATTAAATTTGTAGTTAAAATTTTTCTCACAAAGAAAACTTCAAACCCAGATTAAGAGTAAGTAAGGGCATATATTTTCTTCAAGAAGTTTCTATAAATAGAATAACCCATAGGCTAACCATTTAACTCAGCTCCCAGATCACTTTAGGTTGCATTTGTTTCTAAATTGGGAATGGGAGGGAGAGGGTGGGAGGAATGGTTTAGGTAGTTTTTAAAGATATAATGGAAATAATGAATGAGATTTGTATTTCCTAATACAAAGCTTTCCTTTATCTGTACCCACGATAAATTTGGCAATTGCTACATATTTAAATAAATCTAAGGATAAATAAATTTGGTAGTTGACCATGAAAGAAATAAAGCATAATGATAACTTTAATATAGAAAAATGATTTATTATAGTTCCTGCCTCCCCATGTGTTGCATTTCCATCAATATTTCCAATGTAAAATCTAAGAAGTGGAGAGTTTTTCTACTGAAGAGATTTTAAAATATATGAGTTAATTTTGTGTTCCCTATGGAGGTCTGCAAACTGACATAGGAGACTAGAGTTGTATGTTTTGTTTATCAAAAGAGCTTAAGCACTGATTATGAATGCTTCTTGTTATAAGTTCAGTTGATCTATCAATCTATCATTACTTTTCACTACCCCTGCCAGTGACAGAAACAATCAGAAATGTGTATTTTTTTTTTGGTAAAAGATTTTTGTAATAATCAATTTCACAACATCCTCATGAAGCAGCTTTTATTATGATACTTTACAGATCAGGAAGCTAGAAAACAAAGTTATGCAAATATATAAGGTAATTGATACAAGAAAGATATTTTTAATTTTTGATTATGTGCTTAATCTATGAAGTTACTAATATGGCTGTGAGGTGCTGGGCTCAAGTAAATGCTATGGGGAGGAGGGTAATTAGAAACTAGAAGGTTGGGAGAGCAAAGGAGCTGTGTGTGATTGGGGAAAGCAGAGCAGGATAAGCCTGGTTTGAGATATGTTGAGTAAGAGGAGTTGGCAATATGTGTGATGATGTCTGATATGTGACAAGGTCTGATGTGAAGCAGAGGTTTATTTAACTGTAGTTCGCTTAAAGATCGATATTCAAGATAAGAATGCCTGAGTCATTAGAAGATTGAGATTCTTGCCCCTAATATGTTTGCTATCACAGATCAAATAGTAATTAATATAAATATTATATAAAAAAAAACAAGGTAAGCTTCAAGCATATAAAGAAGAGAATAATTCAGAAATCATTTCATTACTGTTACTTGATAGTAGATAATTATGCTTCACAGGAATGATTCCATGGGATGGCGGTGGGAGGACTGTATTCTGTCTGACAGATTCTCTCTGAATGATCCAAGCAGACACTGTCTGGAAATCCAGAGAATCTGAGTTACAACTCAATTTCACTGCTTGACCGCTCCTTTCATAGTGTATAACAGAAATTTATTTGCAATGTAATCAGTTACATAGATATCAGATTTCTCTTCTGTAATATCATCTTAAAGACTGCTGTATAAGCATTTTAAAAACCATTTTTACATAGACTCAAATATTTTTTTCCTTGAATACATTCACTAGGTTCTAACTCAGAAGAATATACAATAAAACGTCTTCTTTCTTCCCTTCAGTAAGCACTCCAGGCTCCAAGTTTTCCTCTCAGAAACAACCAACATTGTAAATTCAAAAAAAGGTGGGGCACCTGGGTGGCTCAGTCAGTTAAGCATCCAGCTCAGGTCATGATCTTGTTTCATAGGTTTGAGCCCGTGTCAGGCTCTGGGCCTGCTGCGTGTGGAGCCTGCTTGGGATTCCCTCTCTTTTTCTCTCTCTCTCTTCTGCTCCCCCACTCCCACTGTCTCTGTCTCAAATAAAATTTAAAAGTAGAAAAAAATTTTTTTAAACGAAGGAAAAAGCTTTTTTTTTCCCTATTACATTATAGGTAGAAAAAATTGGTAATTGAGTTTTATATGATGGTTCTTCCAGAAAGACCATGGCTATTAAGTCATGAAATAGTGTTACAACATTAAGTTAGTTATGAAGTAATACATTTACCTTTCTGGTTTATAGCTCTTTATAACCATGAAGGAAATTCTGTAATGAAACTTTGTTTTGCCCCATCTCATATTTGTTGTTAAAATTATATGACTTTTAAAAAACTTACCCTTGTGTACTAAAGCCACTCCCTCAAGTTGCACATGATTAAATTATACACAGAGAAAAGAGTGACTGCCCCAAAAGGGTAGTTAGTATCTTATTAATAGTATAGTACTCTCTTTATTGGAAAATATGGCAATTCTTACCAAACATAAAAAATAAAAAAAATGTAAAGGAAGTCAGAATATCCAAAAGAACTGTATTCCTGGAAAAAGTGGAATGATTTTGGCTCTATCTTTTTAATTAAAAAAATTTAAGTTGATAGTGACCTACTGAAAACAACAAGAATTTTTTAAATATCATAAATCCAAGGAAGGAAAAAGTAAGCTTACTTGCTTAATCAAGTAACATCTAGCAACAGACAAATATGGACACATTTCCATGAGGCTATTTTCAAATTTACAATATTCATTTCGTCTAGTGTCTCAACCTTTAGCTGAGCCAATATTGTGCAATTTTATCGGGGAGAGATAACCTGATCTTCAGCTAAAAAGAATATTCCAATTAGAAAGGTTTACTAAGGGGGCGCCTGGGTGGCTTAGTCGGTTAAGCGTCCGACTTTCGCTTAGGTCATGATGTCGTGGTTCGTGGGTTCGAGCCCCGCGTCGGGCCCTGTGCTGACTGCCAGCTCAGAGCCTGGAGCCTGTTTCAGTCTGTGACTCCCTCTCTCTCTGACCCTCCCCTGCTCATGCTGTCTCTCTCTCTCTCTCTCTCTCTCTCCTAGAAATAAATAAAACATTAAAAAAAAAAATAAAGAAAGGTTTACTAAAGATTCAAAAATGTTCTGTGCCAAAGTTAAACTATGTAAATCAACTATAGGATAGAAAGTATTTCAAACCTCCCATTCTTTGAGTATTCATGCCTTGGATAGAAAATGATACATATAACACAAGACTCAGCTTAATATACGTTAAATGTGACACAAAAAAAAATGTTAATTAGCATAAAATCTGACTCAAAACCTGGGGAGATAAATGGGAACTAAATTTAGAATCATAAAGTTTCTAAAGGACCTTAGACACTATAATCTATTGATTCTCTTATGAGAAAAACCAGGACCAAGATTACACAGTATACTGAAGAATATAGAACTTGTAGCCGGGTAATCTGACAATTAGATCAATGCATTCTCTAACAGCCTGTATGTCAAGAGATAATCATAATTTTTCTAATTTTCTTTAAGAGACTATTTTATATTCTATCGATGAATAATTTCTAGGAAGTCTTGTCTAAATTTCTAGATTAGTTAAATGCTCTTCCTCTTCTGGGCTCCCCAACAACCTGTGCCCACTCCAATTTTAACTCTTTAGTACAACATACTGGCGTCTGAGGAGCATGTTTGCCCATACCAGATTGTAAATTTCCTGAGCATTGGGACTGACTCGATCCTCATTGTACCCTAGTAACTAGTACAGTGCTTGATACACTCTGAATAGGTAATCAAAAATACCACTTAAATAGATCCTTCCTTGAAATCCTTCAGTGGCCCACCATGATATGATCTTTGCCTACTTCTCTAACTTCACATCCCCAAACTGTGGCCATCAAATTGCTCTTAGATTTAGTTCTGTGCAAAGATAAGTTTCCTATTATATAGTTCTGTTTGATATCTTTCCCTTTTTATTTCTCCACCTCCACACACATACACACATATCCCACTTTATTAACTCCCTGGAATCATTTTCTCTTGAAAGTCTTTCCTGACTCATGACCTCTTCCAGCCAAAATTGGATTCATGCGCTTCCTCTGAGCTCCAGAGAAGCTCCTCCTTGTGCACCTATCTCTGCACTATATATATTACTTCATAAAGTAATTATGCAAACACTCCACCCAAGTTCTTTTTATTCATGTTGGTACCCTCCAAAATTAGTACACTATTTGGCACATAAATGATTTAAAAATGCGATTTGAATAAAAAGAACACATAACAGAGAAGGGATCTTGGCACAGGGTATATTTTAGGAAGGGCACAGATGTGTAAATGCAAATAATGGAATATTTCATATATTTTTCTAAGAGAGACAAGACTAAAGGAATATAAAAGCCTTTCGGCTTTGAGCCTATAAAGTCAAATCACAAAAACAATATAGATCCTTATGAGAAAGGATATGAAAATGGTATTTGGCTATTTAAAAAAAAAAAAGAGATTAGGAACCAGGAAAGCAGGCCATTAATGCAAATGCTAATAGACTGGTAATAATAAGATTACAAGGCACACACAATCATGTTAAAAATACATACTAAGGGGCGCTTGGGTGGCTCAGTTGGTTAAGTGTCCGACTTCGGCTCAGGTCATGATCTCACAGTTTGTGGGTTCAAGCCCCGCATCGGGCTCTGTGCTGACAGCCAGCTCAGAGCCTGGAGCCTGTTTCTGATTCTGTATCTCCCCCTCTCTCTGACCCTCCCCTGCTCACGCTGTTTCTCACTCTCTCTCAAAAATAAATAAAAAAACATTAAAAAAAATACATACTAAGATGAAGAAAAACCAGAAGATAAATTATATTCAAAATCTATCCCTCAAATGGCCTAGGCTACAAGGCATCGTTACAGATGGTCCCTTACTTATGATGGCTTAACTTGCCTCTTACAACTTTACTATGATGAGAAAGTGGTAAGAATTCCGTAGTAAACAAACTGAAAATTTTGAAAAAAACAAACCTTTCTTTGGCAAAATGCTGTATATTCTGTCACAACACTGGGCAGTGGGAATGTGCCATAGCTCCCAGTCAACCATGCAATCCTGAAGGTAAACCACCAATCCACTTAGAACCATTCTGGTTTTCAATTTCAGTGCAGTATTCAAGAAATTACAGGACACATTCAACATTTTATTATAAAATAGACTTTGTGTTGCATGATTTTGCTAGACTGTAGGCTAATATAGGTATTCTAGCACATTTAAGGGAGGCTAGGCTAGGTTGCATATGCTTTGTAAGTAAGATGTATTTCATGCATTTTCAGTTCAATGTTTTCTTAAATTAAAAAAAAATAATGTTTTATTTTAAAATTTATTTCTGAGAGACAGTGTGAGCAGGGGAGGGTCAGAGAGAGAGAGAGAGAGAGAGAGAGAGAGAGAGAGAGAAGAGAGGGAGGAGATACAGAATCTGAAGCAGGCTCCAAGCTCTGAGCTAGCTGTCAGCAGAGCCAGACGCAGGCTCGAACCCATGAACCTTGAGATCATGACCTGAGATGAAGCCTGACGCTTAACCGGCTGAGCCACCCAGGCACCCCTTCTTAAATTTTTTAATGTTTATTCATTTTCGAGAAACAGAGAGAGAGAGCACAAGCAAAGGTGAGGCAGAGAGAGGAAGACACAATTCCAAGCAAGCTCCAGGCTCTGAGTGGTCAGCATAGAGCCGGAGGCAGGGCTCAAACCCACAGTGAGATGATGACTTAAGCCCATGGCTTGAGCCCATGACCTGAGCGGAAGTAGCCACCCAGAAACCCCAGTGGTTTTTTTTTTTTTAATTTATTTATTTTGAGAGAGAGAGAGAGCGAGCGAGCGAGAGAGCACTACCAGTGGGGTAGGGACAGAGACGCCAAGAGAATTCCAAACAGGCTGTGTTGTTGGAGTAGAGCCTGACAGGGGGTTCAAACTCAGGAACCAGTGAGATCACCCAAGCCAGTACCGACTCCTATGTTTAACCCTCTGGACCACCCAGGCACTCCCAATTCACAATATTTTCAATTTATGATGGATTTATAAAGTCATAACGCTGTCATAACACAAGGAAGATCTGTATTCCCAAATAAGTGCACAAATCCTTTTTTGAATTCATTTTTAAAATATACATATAAAACTTACCATTTTAACCATTTTTAGAAGTACAGTTCAGTGCCATTAAGTACACTCATTGTTCTACAATCACGAACACTATTCATTCTCCTAATTCACTTTTACACACACCACAGCCACAATTTCCTTTTTTTTTTTTCATTAACTTTTCTTTAGTAACATAGCTACAAAAAGTTCGCCGGAATTAGATTCAGAAACTGGGGTGAGAAAGTAAACCAATGAAGGATTATCCTTCACGGGATATCCAAATGATAGCCTTCTTTTAATGGAATTTCAAAGCTAAAGACTTCTCTTCATCGCCCCCCTCCCCGCCTTTGTGAGCATCAGTAACCCAGCAGTAACCATAGCAGCATCCACGATTTCTCCAAAAATGCAAAAAGTCCCTAAAAGCCAGCAGTCTGGAGCCAGCGTGATCTCCTGCAGCTTCCTTTCCTACTGTGCAAGGGGAGTAGCGCAGGGACTGGGTTCTTCATCCAGGACCGCAGCCAAGAGGGCAAGAAAAAGCGAATAAAGAACAACGTGAGAAATAAAGCTGAAGTCTTAGCACTCCCTCCTTTTGCGCTTCTCCTGTAACCTTTTCAGCATAAGTTACAACCTCTCATCTTGTTTCTTTAAACCCCTAGTCCGACCTTTCCACAGGCGTTCGCGCATTTTATTGACGCAAAACTCCCGTTCTCGCGAGAACTTGGGATCGAGAGCTGAATAGAGTGAACAAATCCCAAAATCTCCGTTGGCGCTGGAGCTAAAGAGGCGGTTGAGAGCCTTGGAACGAGGGGGAGGGGCGGGGCGAAGTGCTTCGAGAGGGCGGGGCCTAGCCTTAAAGAGGGGAGGGACCAGGGAGGAGTGGGGAGGCGAGAGAAGGCCGGGGGCGGGGCCGCGGGGCCGGAGACCTGTTGATCGCAGGTAGCGCTGGCTTGCCGGGGATCCCTCGGGACTGGGGCGACTGCGCATGCTCGCTGGCCGTAGTGGGCCAGTAGCCGAGCGGCGGTGACGAACCGGCTCCTCCGTTGCGGTGGTTGCGGTTGCTGCGATGGCGATGTGAGGGGGCCCGGGGCGGGATGGTGCTGACCCGGGTAGGGCCGTCTTTTTCCAGCAGGTCAACAAGCTCCTCCGTTCAACAGGCGGTGGAGGAGGCCGAGCCCGACGAAAGGTAAGCCTCTAACTGTGTTCTCCGTCTCTCGGGTTCCCTACACCCGGGACCCCTCCCTCCCTCTTTCCCACGGGCCCGGCAGGAAGCGGCCTCCTTCTCCTTGTGCCCGCTCGCCGGCTCCGGCCCCTCACCGGGCTCTTCCCGGTCGGAGCCCAGCCCCGGGTTCGCTGAAGGTCGGTGGGGACGGCTGTGCAGAGTGCCCTCCCGGTGGCGAGGAGCCACGGCGCTCCCCGGGCGCTCCCTGGCTCCCCTGCGGCATGTCCTTCGGCCGGCTTTTCCTGAACCTCACTCCTCCAGTTCCCAGACCTCGCCTGCCCTTCGCCGTTGGCTCCGTCGTCGCCGCTCTGCCCTCCCTTTACCCCTCTTTTCGTAGTTCTGCTCTTTCATCCCCTCCTCGCACGTGCCCTTTTCTCGGCTGGTCTCTGCGTTGAGGCGGTGTATCGTTTTGCTTCCCTCGACTTCTTTCATCTCCCTGTGCATCCCTGGTCTGGCTCTTCTTCCCGACTCTCCTTACCCTCACCGACCAAGTTTGCCTCTGTGATTTCTTCCTCGGCTTTCTCCTCATTTTTCTCCTGTCGTTGCTTCATCTTCGTTCTCTTTTGTGAGTTTCTGATGGTGTGTTTGCTGTAACGTCGTTTTGCGCCGGAGTTCGTTCAGTGCCCCACCTCACCTTGGCAGGCCCTCACTCCCTAAATGCTTAGCTCTCTTTTGGTACCCTGTTTCGTCGCTCTCCGTCTGATGGCTTCCGTCCTTTTCCTTTATTCCTGTTACCTAACCTTGGGTGTTTTCTCTCTTTCTCTCTCTCAAACTGCTTTTGGTGTTTTGAGGTTTTGTTTTGTTGTTTTTGTTTTTTGCTTTTGCATAGATCGAGCCTCTTCAGTCTTTTTACTTTTCATTATATCTCTGAAGAGTTCTATCTCTTCTGCTTTCTACCTAACTTAGGTAGGTATCCACTCAATATTCTTAATTCACCTTTCAGTTTAATAAAGTCTCTGCATCTTTTTTCTTCCCTCACTGAGAATATCATCAAAAGAGTGACAGTAGCAATAAACCTCTTAATTTACTGATTGAACCTTTAACTTCTAAGAATTTATGTTATATGTCAAAAGAAGTTGAATATAGACTTGATGAAGGTATAAAGGGTTAAGATTTGTTAAAAGCTTATCTACAAACATAAGATTAAAATTTGGAAATTCTGCTGCCCTTCAGTAAATAGTTTTCCAAGAGCTAACCTTAAATGAAATTTAACAAATTTTATTTTAGAAAATTCATTATTAATTTGATGTTTTATGTGTTTACTATTACAACTGCATCATCTTCTTGAGGGTCTCTGTTCTCTTTAATAAATGCATATAATTTCTACTAATTTAAGAATAGAAATAGTGTGCCTCCTGAATGAAGAATATGTGAGAAAAGAAGTATTAAATTTTTGAATTGGGCAAAAGACCTTTTTAACCAGTGTTGTAGCCCCCCCATCTCATTTACATAAAACCACTGTGTTTAAATAATGGTTAGTATTTTATTTTGAAGGCATCTGCTGAAGCAGTTACTTTCAGTGAAGTTTGCCTTTATTCTAGGGTGGAAGATCAACTGGATTATGTATTTCGTTCTGGAATCTCAAAGCAGTCCACAAACAGTAAATTCTTCCTTACGTTGTCTATGTCAGGTAGGAATTAATTTTTTCTGTTTCTGTTGTACAGAAGGGCGACACCAAGGCAAAAAAAAAATGTAGTTTTCTAATCAAAGTGATACTCGAAATAAAAGTGGAGGGAAATACAATTTAGGATTCAGTGTCTCGAAGCCACACCTCTTTTGGAAGAACTAGCAATTATTGTGTGTGGTAAGAGGTGATGAACACCTCAACTTTTTTTTTTTTTTAATATTTTTATTTATTTCTAGGAGAGAGAGAGACAGCGTGAGCAGGGAGGGTCAGAGAGAGAGGGAGTCACAGACTGAAACAGGCTCCAGGCTCTGAGCTGGCAGTCAGCACAGAGCCCGACGCGGGGCTCGAACCCACGAACCGTGAGATCATGACCCAAGCGAAAGTCGGATGCTTAACCGACCAAGCCACCCAGGCGCCCCTGAATACCTCAACTTTTAAGACTTTTTAAAAATGATTTTTCCAATGCAAATAGAGATAACTGCTGCTTTTGAATAAAGCTTTCCACCTTTCAAAGGCAGTTTTTTTTATTTTTAGGTAACAATTTTTTTTTTTTAGTGTTTTGTTTATTTCTAGGAGAGAGAGAGAGAGAGACAGCGTGAGCAGGGGAGGGTCAGAGAGAGAGGGAGTCACAGACTCCAAAACAGGCTCCAGGTTCTGAGCTGGCAGTCAGCACAGAGCCTGACGTGGGGCTCGAACCCACGAACCGCGAGATCATGACCTAAGCGAAAGTTGGACGCTTAACCGACTAAGCCACCCAGGCCCCCCGGTAACAATTTATTAAAAGAGTAAATGCCTACAAATTATAGTTGTTATTTTTCTTTTTTAGTGTATTGATTGTGTGCTGTTAGAAATTAAAATAAAAATTTATGGTGGACAGCAGGCACAGAACTTGAGTCAGAAGATCTAAACTAGGGGCATTTGGTGAGTCAGTCGTTAGCATCTGACTTTGGCTTAGGTCATGATCTCACAGTTCATGAGTTCAAGCGAGCCCCACGTTCGGCTGTGTGCTGACAGCTCAGAACCAGGAGCCTGCTTCAGATTCTGTGTCTCCCTCTCTCTCTCTTCCCATCCTCCACTTGTGCTGTCTCTGTCTGTCTCTGTCTTTGTCTCTCTCTCTCTCAAAGATATAAATAAACATTAAGAAGATCTAAACTATTATGATGACTCATGACATTAATTTGTAGAAGCCACTTAACCTCTATAGCTAGGTGTCTCTACCTGTAATAAGTGGGTAAAAAGGTGGCCACCCAGTGATCTTTCAGTAGCAAAGAAAGCCTTATTTAAAGATACGTAGGGCCACCACAGACAAAAATTGCTATATAAATACTTTATTTCCATTTTTTTAGACTGTGTAAGAGTATAATCGAATGCTTAAATTCCAGATCAAATTGGAATATAGATTTTTAAATTTAATTTTAGACTTCTGTGAAAAATCTAGTAGAATGCTGGTGAACTATATACTGGCTTATATTAATGTTCATATACAATGAAACAGATGCTGTCGCATTCAATATATAGAATTAAAATGCACTTTGTCAGGATTTGACACAGACAGAAGATGCAGGAGTTATTCATATATCTTTGATTACCTATATAATTTGCTGTTGTCTTATATTTTAGTTTTGTTTATTGTAGAAATAGACCCTTGACAGTGGGGGCTCTTTAAGAATTAAAAAGGGCACAAGTTTCCTTCACTTTGATTCTAGGTATTGAGGAAAAATTACTTAAAAGTGAGTTTTGTGACATGTACATATGTGTATTTAAGTGAATGGCTGGAGATGGGTACACATAGATCGGAAATGAAGAATGCGTTTTTGTTTTTTTTTTTTAATTTTTAATGTCTGCTTATTTTTGAGAGAGAGAGACACACACACAAAGCATGAGTTGGGGAGGGGTAGAGAGAGAGGGAGACCCAGAATCCAAGCAGGCTTCAGGCTCTGAACTGTCAGCACAGAGCCCGACGCGAGGCTCGAACCTACGAACTTTGCGATCATGACTCCAGCTGAAGTTGGACGCTTAACTAACCGAGCCACCCAGGCACCCCGAGGAATGTGTTTTTTATTTTTATTTTTATTTTCTTTGAGTTGTTTTTCAGGAAGAAAGTCTAGAAATGAATAAGCAGCATGGTGATAACAAAAATTAAAGCCTAATCAACTCAATGATTTTTTAGAAAAGTTACAAAGCACAAATTGTTAGATCTAGATTTTTCAGAAGAAATAGAGTGAAACAGCTCCATAGTCGGTTTCACCATTTTATTTTTTAAGATAAGCATTTTTTAACAAGAACATACTTAGTTATCAATAATTGGAAGATAGAGGTGTCCAGCATATTATGCCATATTATACCAGGTCTCTCCTACTTGAATAATCCCTTCTTATTTTGATGAAATAATCTTTATCAACTATTTCTTAAACAAAACAATATTCTGGGAAAATATAGCATATTTCCTTTTATGGGATTAAGTCTCTTTACACCATCCATAATACAGAAAGTATTTCTAAATTATATTATCAGTATAGAAGTCTATAACTCACAGTATTTGGGAACATTTCTCTCAAGTTGTATGAAATATCCTTTTGCTACAGTTCTTAATATAATCAGAAATAGAAGAATTCCTTCATTGACATCCCCTTAAAGTTGTCTTATAGGATGCAGCTGCTTCATTCAAGATTGGTTTTAGATCAGTGGTATCTCTGACATCTGCTCTTTGATGTCTTCAAGTTGCCTGTAAGTCATGGCCTGCAACAGGAAATACTGCCCACTGTACATATCTAAACAGCACGGTCAGGGTTTATTGACAGTCACAGTTTCAGATCTTAGAGGCCTATATTTCCTTTGTCTTCTGGAATCAAGGACCCTAGATGTTAAAACCACCCACATTCTTCCTCAGGGTGACTGAAAATTCATTCTTTTCCTCAGGAAGGATAAGATTAGAGTATAGAGTATCACTAGTCCCATTCTATAACATTAATAACTTTTGTTTCAGAGTATAATAATTATATAATATAATGCTTGCCAAGGGACCCAGTTTTGTAGAGGAGTTCTGAAATAGTCCTCCAGACAGAGGAAACCAAAGGAATGTCTTTAAGAGGTGAAATTAGTAGAAAAAGTTTTTGAATAGAGAGTTGAAATATTCACAGTTTCCCTCTTTTTTCCTGGTTTTCCTCAACACCTAAGATGATCTTAATGGGAGCCAACTCTTTTCCCTTTAAGGTCTGATGGCCTATAAATGACAATATATGTATTTTTAAATTTATTTATTTATTTTGAGAGAGAGTGAGAGAGAATGCAAGCACAAGCAGGGGAGGGGTAGAGAGACAGGGAGAGAGGGAATCCCAAACAGGCTTCATGCAGTAAGAGCAGATCCTGACATGGGGCTCGATATCACAGACTGCAAGATCATAACCTGAGCCAAAACCAAGAGTCGATTACTTAACCTACTGAGCCCCCGAGCCACCTCCTAAATGACAAGATTTTTAAACCATGCAGTTGAAACTGATAATAGGGACGCCTGGGTAGCTCAGTCAGTTAAGCGTCTAACCGGCTCAGGTCATGATCTCAGTTTGTGAGTTCAAGCCCCACATCGGGCTCTGTGCTAACAGCGCGGAGCCTGGAGCCTGCTTCGGATTCTGTGTCTCATTCTCTCTCTGCCTCTCCCCCACTTGTGCTCCATCTCTCAAAAATAAATAAATATAAAAAACTTAAAAAAAAAAAGAGACTGATACTAAAAACCTATTTAGTTGAGTTGCATTATTTCTCTAAATGAAGTAGTATTTTAAAAATTGAAATAAGGGGCACCTGGGTGGCTCAATCAGTTAAACATCTGACTCTTGATCTCTGCTCAGGTCTTGATATCAGGGTCATGAGTTCAGGTTCCACATTTTGGGCTCTGTGCTAGATATGAAGCCTACTTAAAAAAATTGAGATAAAATACTAAGATGTAAGGAATTGTTGAATCACTTTATTGTACACCTGAAGCTGATATAATATTATATGTTAACTATACTGGAATTAAAATAAAAACCTAATAAAAAAGGGGAAAAAATTGAAATAAAATCATAATATCAGCTATTTATTGAGCACTGTGCACCAAGTTCCATGCTTATGGCTTTATGTGTGTATGTGTGTGTATGTGTATATGTGTATGTGTATATATGTATATATATTTATTTTATGTGTGTGTATATGTATATATATATACATGTTATCTTTTTAATAAAGTCTTTTGACCTAGGAGTTACAAATATTCTTCCATTTGAAAAGGGTAAGATTTAGCAAGTCTGGATTAGAATCCACATCTCTTGAACATCAAAGTTACTGGTAGACTAAAGAAAGCAAGAAAGCATAGACTTTTAAGAAAGCATTGTTTGTTTCTTAGAATATTTTTCAAAGAAGGGTGCCTGGGTGGCTCAGTAGGTTAAGCATCTGACTTCAGCTTAGGTCATGATCTTGCCATTCATGAGTTTGAGCCCCGTGTCAGGCTCTGTGCTGACAGCTCGGAGCCTGGAGCCTGCTTCAGATTCTGTTTGTCTCTCTCTCTCTGCCCCTTCCTCACTCTCGCTCTCTCTCAAAATAAATAAACATTAAAACATGTTTTTAATTTTTTTTTAACACTTATTCACTTTTGAGAGACAGAGAGAGCACAAGTGGGAGAGGAACAGAGAGAGGGAGACATAGAATCTGAAGCAGGCTCCAGGCTCCAAGCTGAGCTGTCAGCATAGAGACTGATGTGGGTCTTGAACTCATGGACCATGAGATCATGGTGGGTCTTGAACTCATGGACCATGAGATCATGACCTGAACCAAAGTCAGGCGCTTAACTGACTGAGCCACCCAGGTGCCCCAAAAAATGTTTTTAAAAAAAGAATATGTTTTCAAAGAGAGCATTATAAATCTTTTTGTTCTGGTTCTGAGCTTTGTCATCTGTTGAGATAACCAATAAGGTGAAATACTTTAAGCGGTGCTGGGCAGCTCCCCAAACTAGGTAGTAGATAATGGCTGTGGTTCTTTCTGAACTTCTCTTCATTTTAAAATAGGTAACTAGTTTTTGGTCATTTGAGCCATTCTTGCTTTTTAGAGTAAATAATAACATGCTGCATTCAAAGAAGTTCTGTATTATGTTACCTGCAGGTTTATTTTATGGCATTGATGTGTCCCTGAGAAGTTTATATGAGCTGGTTTTAATAAATTAAATCTATTTTCCCATTGTTGATATGTCAGAGGTGGCTTTCATTAAGTGTCCCATAATGAGCAATAAAAGTTATTTCTCTGTTTCTTTACTTCATTCTCACTTAGTAAATCAACTATGGGAATACTCTCAGGAGTTACCAACATTCTTTTTATTTTTAAGAAATATTTTTTCTATGGATTTTCTATCACATTAATACCAAATTGTCCAAAGTGAACATTGTTTTTTTTTTTTTTATGTTTATTTATTTTGATTGAGAGAGATGTGTGCATGAGCTGAGGGAAGGGCAGAGAGAGAGAGGGAGAAAGAGAATCCCAAGCAGGTTCTGCACTGTCCGCACAGAGCCTGACATGGGGCTTAATCTCACAAATGGTGAGATCATGACCTGAGCTGAAATTTAGAGTCAGACACTTAACTTACTAAACCACCCAGGCATCTCCAAAGTGAATAATGTTTTGTTTTGAGAATGCTTACTTCTTAATCTAAGTGCCAATTCTAAGATTAGTAATCATGTATTTCTCTTTTATTAGCTAACAACTGTTTCAAAACCAAAGTTTAAAGAAATTAGAAAATAATGTCTTCACAACTTCAGATTTTGTGTTTCTAGGTGTGGGATGTGAGACATTTGAAGATTTCATAATTAGAGAAAAATGCTAATTACATGGGAAATTAAATGTTAATTTACCAAGGGTAATTTTTTTCATTAATTCTGATTTCAGTTTTTCTTTTAGTGGGGGCATATTTATCTCATGGCTTGATGATCATTCAGTCTATTTCCTATAACAATTCAGGTGTGGACTTTACAATTATGTAAGTTTAGATTTAGGCCATATAACTTGGCACATTTGAGGGTTTTGTCGTTTTTCCATTATTTCCTAACTGTAATCTTGAATAGGTTATATACACTTTTTGCTTTTTAGTTCCCTTACCTATGAAGTGGAGTAATTATAGCTGTTTTCAGATTTTTATGAGAATTAAATCACATAGTTAAAGTTACTGGTATAATTATAATAATAGGTACTCCAAAAAGTTCTGAATCTTTATATTTGGTTTCAATTTGATAGTGCTGTTTTGTTTATATTTGATGTCAATAGCGAAACATACAGCTACTTCAAATATACTTTGTCTATCAAGTTGTTCTCATTATTTTCCCTTTGGAAGGTCTCCTCTTCCCATCTCTAAAAGAGAAGAATTTAGCACTCTTTTCTCTTCTTAAATATTTCTGTAATTTGGGCAGTATAGCATATGGCAGGCTCTCAGGAATTCGTTGTGATGAGTAAGCAGTAGCAGGAAAACTTTCTAGACCAGTGATCTTCATTAATTTACATCTCCCTTCTACTGTAATTATTCTGATAAGCTCATCTTTGCTGTGAATCAGGTTTTGAAATGAGAGATGTTACTGATGAAAATGTGTTGTGCATGTGAATAATTGTGAAGACAAAAAGAGTGTTAAAAGCCATCTGAATGATGTGATCTTCAGAGTCAGGCAAGTGACAGGTGGCTTGGTCATTTTAGAGCAGTATATAATATGGTGACTTAGCATGTTTAGCCCCTGCAAGAGGGAGCTTATGAAGGTGGGTAAGGTGTCAGGACCTAAGCCAAACAGAAAGGGAACTCATTGTAAATCAAGAAATAAGAACATATTCAGATGCTTAGATATTTAGACTGATATTTAGACTGAACAAACCAATACAAACATAACCAATGTAGATGGCTAGAATTATACCAGATGGCAGGGTTAGAGATAGAGACTAATCCAGATAACACTGGTTGGTTGTTCGCAGTTTGCTATTGTATGGTCTGGCTTGGTCAGGATTAGCTCAAAGACTGTAGGGGCCTGAACCTATGTGGATTAGAGTTCTACAATGCTCTAGGTGAATGGGATTTAGAAAAGACGGTAGGTAGCTCAGCACACTCCCACACCCAAGATACACATCTTCATACTCTTATCAGTTTGCTATACCACTTGACTATTATAAGAATATTTTTTTCACAAAGTTAGGAGAACAGCATTTTGAAGGCTTCTGAAGGTGCTCCTATTTTGAGCTTCCTGCTTATTCATTAGGAGAAGCCCAAGAAAATGAATCCAAAGCTGACTAGCCAGTAACAAATTGATTGAGTTAACCTCCTTCTTTTTTCCCATCATATTCCTGTTTAACATTTTTGAATTGAAGTGTATGTGTTAGGTGCTTTCCTCTGTTGGTCTCAGATCCCAAATGTCAGTCTCAGGCCACACATATCTGTCATAGTGTGAACCCCTCATTTACTTGGGGTCGAATGTGCTGTTCCTTCATTTGGTATCAGTTCCTATATGTCTCACAATTTGAGTTTCTCACTACATTGAGTATGAACATTTGAAGATGTGTTTATTTTTTGTACAATATAGGCCCTAAGTGCAAGCTTACTATGTTATCTAGTGTTTAGCTGAAAAAACAGTGAATTTTTTCCTAAAGCCGGAAAACAAATTGAAACGTGTTTTACTCACTGATAAATGGTATACTGATTGCCAACATAAAGCCTTTGTAGGGGAGTTTTAAGGGTAAGTTGGCCCATAGTGATTTTTGCCATATGTTGTGTTAGTATCTTCTACATAAGATAGGCATCATTTTTGACTGTCAGCTCTGAATCCATTTGTGCATGGCTGCTAACTTGGGGCTAGAATCTAGAAGCTGGAGTTGTTGGCTTCATAACTGATAGAAGTGATTCCTTTATTCCTTGGGCTGGCAAAGGGAGTGTCTCAGAATCCTAATTTGTTCAGCTCCTTTACTCTCTTCCTTGGGAGAAAGAACATCCATCCTTAGGACATATTTTTTGGGTCTACAATTTGAGTCAAGGCTGTTAGTGTTTTTACTTCTGTGAGAGGATCTGGTCATCCCCTATGGTCTCCAGTTATTTCATCTTTAGGAACCTCTAAGCTGTGCCTCTTAGTTTCAGATGTTTCTACATCCTTATAGATTTCTGATAACACTTGAATTCAAACTGTGTTCAGAATGGTTAGTGGTTAGCTGTTGCTTTAGGATTAGTGTAGATGATATAGGAGGATCTCCCACAGTTTTCCAGATATCCATTTCTGGACTTCCCTTTGTAGATATTGGAGGTCTCAGCTGATCTGATGGGAGTGAATGTCTCATAGTCTTAGAAACTATGCATGGTTTTTATGCATCTAGTGCTATTTCTGGGGCAGTTACTATACATTCCAGCAGTTAAAGAGATTGTTTGGTATTACTAGCCTAACATATTCAAAAGACCTATGTATGTGTAATTTAAAACTTTCCAATAGCTGCATTTTAAACATTAAAAATGAGCTGGGAAATTAATTTTTATAATATATCTTATTTAGCCCAACATATCTAAAATATTATGTCAAGATGCAATCAATATTAAAACCATATTAATGAGATGTTTATGTTCTTCTGTAGTAAGTCTTTAAAATCTAGGATGTACTTTATGCTTAGAGCGTATCTCAATTAGTGTACTACATTTTTAACAGATAAAGTAAAACATAGTCCTATCAAAATAATAAAGTTGTGTTCAATGGAAAAATATTTTATACTGTGTTAGTGTTTGGATTTAAATTTTAAATTACTTTAAAATTAAAAATTCAGTTCTTCAGTCACCCTAGTCATATTTTAATTGTTCAATGGCCAGATGTGCCTAGTGGCAACTTTGTTGGACAGAGCAGCTCTAGAGGGCCAAGAACTTCTCTTACAAATTAATAGGTAGCTTTGTTTCTTTGAAAGTAAGCTAACTTTTCCTGAGGTATTATAAGGTAGTTGTCAGATTGCTTTCCCTGTCAGAATAAAAGCCTTTCAGGTATAAATTTCTCATTTATTATCAAAGGCCATTTCTGTTTGAGGGTTCCCGGTGGCTTCTTTGGATTGGAGTTTATAGTTTACTCAGCTAAATTCTCTTAGGGACCTAATAAATGGCCCTGGAAGGAACCCTACTTCAACAGCCTCTCAAATTACTTTGTTTAGCTACTTTGCCAGATCCCAGAGAACAGAAAGAACAATTTAGTCTCAGGTAAATCAACTTAGTCCCTTAGCTTCAAGTGCTCAGATTAAAGTGACCAATTCTAAGCCAGCAAGCTGGCTGTGGAGCAGAGATCCCAGGCATCGTCACCTTCCCAGCTCTTTCTTCACCTTCTTTCATTCTTAAGAGACGACAGACCAGGATTTTTCTGTTTCGTGAAGGGTCCTTTTCCTGAGGAGCTGAGTGGCATAAGAATCTGTGTGAGATTGCAAACTCTAAATGCATTTGCCCTGTAGATGAATTTGATTTGGACTACAGAGGTTTTTGTTTTGTTTTGTTTTTTTAACTAATTAACAACATCTAAAGTTTAATAGATTTCATCTTTAGAAGAAAGAACATTTCCAGTTTCTCAAAAATTCAGAAGCTGCTGACAGTGCTTGACCAGTAAGAATTGGCTGTACCTAAGTGGCAGTTGCTCCTTGTAATGGAGAAAGAGCAGTTTATGAAAACAGAATCAGACAGATCCCTCTTTTTAAATGTTTGTTTATTTCTGAGAGACAGAGTGCAAGCGGGGGAGGGACAGAGAGAGGGGGACACAAATCCAAAGTGGGCTCCAGGCTCTGAGCTGTCAGCACAGAGCCCAGTGCGGTGCTCAAACTCACGAACTGCAAGGTCAACCTGAGCCAAAGTCAGACACCCAACCGACTGAGCCACCCATGCACCCTTAGACAGATCCCTTTTGACTCTGAAAGTTCTCAGATTTTTTTCTTGCCTCTCTCTTTTTGCCTTTTCTGTTTGCCTATTTGTGTCTGTTTTTGTGCCAATACTATACTGTCTTGATGACTTCAGCTTTGTAGTAGAGGCTAAAGTCTGGTATTGTGATGCCTTTCGTTTGGGTTTTCTTCTTCAATATTACTTTGGCTATTCGGGGTCTTTTGTGGTTCCATACAAATTTTAGGATAGGTTGTTCTAGTTTTGAGAAGGATGCTGGTGCAGTGTTGATTGGGATTGCATTGAAGGTGTAGATTGCTTTGGGTAGTGTTGACATTTTAACAGTATTCTTCTGATCCATGAGCATGGAATGTTTTTTTGTTTCTTTGTGTCTTCTTCAACTTCCTTCATAAGTTTTCTATAGTTTTCATCATACAGATCTTTTCCATTTTTGGTTAGGTTTATTCCTAGGTATTTTATGGTTTTTCAAAACACTATAGGAGAAAGCAGGAAACAACCTCCTTGCAGCAATTTCTTACTTGACCGCATCCCCAAAAGCAAGAGAATCAAGAGC